>VUQG01000357.1:60943-80171 GCA_015106755.1 Etia nguti
TAGAGGTCCTAACAGGTGGATTGTGTTACCTTTGGACCAAGCTAGGGTAGCTGTTTTGCCCACTTGACGCTGCCAGCGGTTTCATACTCTCTGCGCAAATCTAACCTGTTAACATTCACCAACTTAGGGTAGAAAGTGAAGGTTTCAAAGGCTCGCCCAACTGGATGAGTGAACTGGATAGTCACGGCCAATGTCCACTCCTGTGTCTCCTTCAAATCTTTAAATAGGAGATTAAGAACCTCTGACTCATAGGTTTAAAGTCTAGGATTAAAATGTAGAAAACAGTTTTAGCATCAACTGTTTTGGGGTTTTGTTTTTTTTCTACTTGAGAATAACTCTGGTTTGAGGACACGTCTGAGTTCAATTGTAGGGTTTAGGATAATCCTCTGGTTTGGCTGTAAATCCAGTTTGATTTGGGTTTAAGCATTTAAATCAAGTGGTTAGAGTTAGGATAATCCAGTGGATCATGTTTGGGTCTAATTTTGAGTGAATTTTGCTTAAAGATAACATTTGAGTAAAGTGTTTGGCACAAAGATGGCTAGTCCTTTGAAATCATTGGTCGAGAGTAGAACAGTTTGCTTGGGGTGGGTTTAAAGTCAGATTTTGATAGTCATTTTAAACTACAGGTTGTCAGGTTTAGCCATTAAAACAGAACTTTGGATTCAGGTTAACTTTCACTCTTTTTATGTAATTATGCATAACCAAATTAAAAAGCTAAGAAAGGTGTTATCTTTTATCTAAAAGATAACATTTTGTAATTTCTGAAAACACTGTCTGTTTAGTGTGTGACTAAAACTTAACGTAACCTCAAATGGGTCAGAGGGCAAACTGGGGCTGCAGCTCCTCTTTGGTGCTTTATAACCTCAGTGAGCAGATATTGATGATCCAGACCATTGTGTGTAAATGAACAGAGGAGATAATCTTGATCAGGTGATTTCAGACTCTGAGGGGTTTAGTCAAACACTGGAGCTCCTTGAAGTTTAAGATAGGCCAGATATGTGAGATAATGAGTTGGTAAAGTGATCTCATGACGTACTTTTCACAGTGATGTGCGTGGGTAAAACAGACAGGTTTCACTGTGAAGATGCGTTCCTGGAACATGTTAATATCAGCCCCCTCGATAAGGAACATTTTGAAAAAGGTGAAGGCAAAGTTTTCACACCTGAGGTTGATTTTTATTCCACTGACACCCATCCATCTGCCTCGTGATTGTTAATTAGGAAGACAGGGTATTAATTTGACAGGAGAATTGAGCTTGAGAAGAGGGGGTGGGTGGGTATGCTTTCAACCCGAAGAAACAATTTCACAGAAAATATGTGTGAATCCGATTAAAAGGTGGGCAGACTCTTCCTCTCAGTGACACTTGTTTCTATACAGCGTTAGTGTAAAGGGAACAACGCAGGGAGGAAGCACTCACACACACAGTGCATTTCCTCCATAAAACCACAGCTGTGCAAAAACAACACGAGGCGCATTCCTCGGCCATTTCTGTCGCTTTAGCACAATAAAGCACGACAGCGTCTGCACAATATTGTAGCTTCTGGTATAACTGAAGTAAAGCTGATTGGGAGCTCATTTCTGCGCATAAAATCTGCATCATCGACCGTTCAGCGACAGCATGCTTACATCAGTAACGGACATTTAAAGATCAAAGCTGATGTGGGAAAGCAGTTTCAAGGAGCTCTCGACCGCGGTCCATTAAAGGAGAAGTTGCAAAGTCTGTGAGGAAGTTCCAGGCATGACTTTTGGAGTATTTGTTCTGTAATCTCCAGAAATGTCATTATTATTTCACAGCAAGAGACACACTATAAAAAGTCCCCCATTTTAAAAAAAAAAGTCTTATGATTTTGTTTCCACCACAGCTCAGGATTTTCTCTTATCTTCTGTTTCTGAAGTTCCCTGCATACCTCTATTGATCCAGATTCCTACTGGCTGCGATGCCACTGATCACACACGCTATTATTGATTGACTCTGGCCACACTGGACCAACATGGCGTCCCGTTAGCACCTCGGGGGTATCAGCATTGTTGTTCCGCGGTGACGCTTTAGCGCCTTAACAAGGCAAAGGCCACACATGAAAGGATCCGGAGTGTTTGAGCGACCGAGGAATCAATTCACACTCTGATTGTCATGTACAAAGGCCTCACTGTCTCCTTTCTTCCCTCATTTCCAAAATCTGGAGAGTCTGATCAGTAATTAACTCATCAGCTTTCATTACAAAGACACTGATTTCAGAGTCTCGATGATATTCTGATTTCGATTTATCCGAGAATGAAAGAGCAGCATTTTCAAACCGCATTGTCACGTCTCTGCAAAACAGATTAGATGAATTGAGGGACTTCTACTGGCAGTGGGGTCAAATGCAGGTCAAGTTGCAGAGAGTAGTATTTATGTGGCTGGTGGCTGTCAGGAAAACAATAATGTGGCTTGAACATAATCTATCATTTGTTTTTTCACCAATAGTTATAAAGCAGTTCCTTATTTTGCCACACAAAGACTACAGTCAGTGTGGGGGTTATGTAAGTGTTGAAAATGAGAAACAGCTCTTTGGGTGTTTGGGTATTGTTGGCACAGGAGTGGACTAGTTATTGTTTCGGAGCATTTCTAGATTAATTCAATTAATCAGGAAAAATTCTTTATTATACAGCTAAACTTCTTCTTTTTGTCATGTGGTTCAAGTTTTTTAATAAGCGGATGAAAAATTAAGGTTATTTCAGGCACACTGTCATGTGCCAAGGACAGAAAGAAAAGACAGACCCAAAATAGACGAATCTTATCAGTTTGGGAATGGTCATAGCACCAGTGGAAACAATGCAGTGGCAAGATGGGAGCTGAGCTTGACCCTAATAATGCGACTGATCTGTCAAGAAAACCTGGAGAACAGGAAGCCCGCCGTACCCCCTGTCTTCTTGGATAAAGTCATAAAAATGATAAACACTGGTTTCAATTAGACTCGGTCGGGACAATGAGCTGCACCGCTGGTAGGGAGGATTTGGGCTGGGCCAGTAAAAGTGAAGAGATGAAAGCGTCCGCTCTCCCGTGTGGCTGACCCAGCTTTTTCGTCTCACTGAGGAAACCTGGATTTTCCCTTTCCCCTCTTACTAATTGTAATTCATCCATCAATCATGACATTTTATTAATAGATTTTTCTGGGATAACAAAGTGGGAATGCAGTACTTTAAAAATAAGTAAACGTCACCCGGAGAGCAAAGGGTGGCTTGAAGTCAAGTGTATGTAAGTACAATAAACTGCTCGCTATGGCATGCCTAAATGTCTTGTTTTAATAGAAAATACGGGAGAACTTTACAATAATCAGCTCGCCGGGTTAATGATGTGTCGACCCTCGGATAAGAGTGCTTCTTCAACAGCTTCAAAAGCTGTTCAGTTACAGCTTTATATTTGTACTGTTGACATGTTGGAAGCCAGTTAGATCAGCTTGTGAAACCTCATGCTGTGCAGTACAGCAATGAATCACAGTGGCTTCCTAAGATGTCGGCATGGAGATTCATCTTGGGATCATGACTTTTTGGTGTTAATAGTGTGGATGAGGTCATCACTGACACGTTCTTGTCTGCAGTTAAGGCTCTGTCCACAAGTACGTGGCGTAGGTATTTCTGAAAACTGTGTTTTTTGGCCTTTCGTCCACGTTTTCAGAAACGAACAGACAGCAAAGAGATTTTGTCTCGCAATGTCAATGGTTTGCACCTTTATCTCCATTTTTGACATCAGGCTTTGCGCTATGTTCATGTACGCAGTCTTTTTTAAGGAGTTATCTTTCTGCCATATGATGAATGGATCCAACAAGTATTTGTTTCAAGTGATGGATGGATGGATGAACCATGACAGTATAAATGAACTACAAGTATTTTCTAGACGCAGCTCAACAAGCTGTTTTTATTCCTAGGGAGAAGATCAGGTAAGGAGACCAAATATGCTATTAAGAATACAATTAACAGTATAATTAACAATTAACAATATATGCAAGAGTGTGTCTTGGTTAAAAGAGCAATAATTAAGGAAACGTTGTTGGTTAATTGTAAGAAAATGGACTGTAGATTAGCTTAGCTTCTATGTTTGAAAGGAGGAGCTAGTTCAGAAGCACCTTTAACACGTTGTTTATCTAATAGCTAGCAGAGGATGACTCCTCTGGTTACAGAAATATTTTATAGAAGCCAACAGGAAACTGAGTCTTCAGCTTCTTTTATCTGTGTCTTTGGTAAACATTTTCCTGGTGCATTTATGGTCTAAAACCTCTAGTTTCAAGTCTTTTGAAACAACACATGATGTTTATTTTGTCAAAGTACGGTCCCATTTAGACTGAAGATTCAGTCAGAAGATAAACCGTCCACTTCGTGATTGACAAGTCACTCCATTATGACTGTGCTGTGTCCCTCAGTCCCTTGCTTGTCACATTTGATGACACCCAACATGAAACCCATTGATATAGAGTTCATGAACCTTGAACCTAAAGGATATCCAGTGAGTTAAAGTGATGCACGGGTCCACGTGTGGTAAGAGTTACTGTATTTTTCCTATTTCTTTACATGTAAATAGCTACCATTTAGAAATGTGAATTTTACCGCTTTTGCCAGGATGATGCATTCACTTACTCGTCTTCCCACGTTTGCAGCCCGTGCTTCAAAGACTCATACAATATCCTTGATATTACAGTGTTGTATTGCTGCATCCTCTAAGTGGCCTGAGTGAAACTTCAGCTCTATGGATGTTCTCAGGAAAGAGACTTTGATTATTTTACTTGTTGCTTCCGCTTTATTGTTGGCTGACCCCTGGCAGTGTGCAAACCCAGAGGTCACCTCAACTTGTGGCAAAAAGTTTCCAAACATCCTCGTGTTAGCATGACTAAAGGCATATTTAAGATTTGTCTTGGACGCGGAGCTCAGTTTTGTAAAACATACAGAGAATGAGGGCGAGACGAGAAGATAAGGAGGATGTGCTCATCTCCAAACTGAGCAGCAGAGACAAACAAGAAATAGTTTTATCATTAGAGCATCTTCATGAGGCAGGAGGTGGGTGGAGGCAGGGTGGTGAAGATATCAAAATGTCCCCTTTTCTAAACGTGGAATGAACTGGCCAATAAACACAAAAAGGGGCTGAGTAGATTCCCACCTGATTCCCAGCAGATCCCTGACAGATTAACGCCTCCAGAACAATGAGACGAGAGCGTAGACGGCTTCCTCTGTGTCCCCCCTCTTGTCTGAGGCAGACAACATCCCTGCACTACCCTTTCAGTGTGGTTAGAGTGTGTGCTCACGGGCAAGGAAACTTTCCCAGCAATCCCCAGAGGGAGGGGGAAGACTATACCACCAATAACACACAAAACATCTGTGTGTGCATGTGACAGAGACGCAACATTTAAGACAACGTGATCGTTTTCTCTCTCTTTTTTTTGCGTCATTTGCCATAATTTCAAGTCCCCAATTTCTGTAACCAACAGAGTCTTGCTTAGCGGATTCTGGAAAAAACATGAACCAACACAGACTCTCACATCCTCCATGTGTGCATAATTTAACCACTATAGCCTGTGGATGATCTCTCATATCTACTATCTCACATGCGGGGTGATTTTCAGGCTACTACAGAGCAACCAGCAACACAGCACGAGCTTTGAATAAGTGGAACTGCGCTTTTCATTGACACAGTCCCAAGTCTGGTCCTCAGCAGGCTTCTGTAGTTTGACAGGTGACAAGAGGAAGGACTAAAGTTGAAATGTTCAAGCTTCAGGAAAAAGTGTGATTTCTATTTACAGAATCAATCTCTGACAAGACTTTTGTCTCCACCTTTCTTCCTCACACACCTGTTATGTACTCGCTTCCTTAACCCCCGCACTCCCTGTTTAGCTAAAGAGCCCCCACCATCCTGAAACACCTCCCGCACTCCCGAGCAGGTGTTGGAGGAAGTCATAGCCTAATCAGACAATCTAAACAGTCGCTATCTCGCAGCTGATAATGACAGATGTCTGTACACTACTGAAGAGGTCCAAGGCTGAATGGCTTCCAATTTATTTTCTATCTTTAACAAAGCTTCAATAATCAGACACTAAACATTTACAGCCTGAAAGTTTGATACAGGATCGAAACCAACTGTAATTTCATTATTATTTATTTCCTGTTACATGATCGATCACATTGTTTAATGACTGGATAGAAATTTAAATTAGAACCACACTTTTAAAGCCAGTCCACAGTAATGAAAATAATTTGTTGTTTTGTTGGTCGAGACTAAAATCCTGAGTGTAAAAGACTGCTTTTCCCCTGAAACTCACTCTTTATTACTTCCAATAGAGTAATGCAGAATTCCTGAAACCAAAAAAATCTAAAAAATTAAAATAAAGAATATAAACAGATTAGAAGCATAGACTGTATATAAAAGATGGCCATACCCACCTACACTACCAACTGGTTAGTGAAGTAATTTCTATGATTTCTTGAATATTTTGGCCGTGACCATCTTGCTCGTTTGCGACACTGTATACTCATATGGTAGCACTCAGATTAAACATACCCTCCACTATCATCTATTTTAGATGGGATTCTAACCCTAACCATAATTTACAGCCTGAACATCATGTGGTGATTAATAAGACTTGAAACTAGTGGTTGAAACCGTAAACACATCAGGAAAGTGTTTACTGGTGCCCGATTTTTCTCTCCTTTTTTTTTTGTCTTACCCAACTAGCCATTATAAAAAGCTCAACCTCATGCACAAGGGTATTTTATAAAATGGGGATTTTCCGCTTTTATTTTGAAAAATATCTTTGTCTAAATGAAAACACAAAACATCACGTTAACTGCCCAGAGCGTGCCAAAGCAACAAGCGGTGATAAATCCCTAGCCAACACTGTTTTATGCAGATAGGCCAAAATGTATATAAAAAGCTATGACTACCAAAATAGCTGTGTACGTGTGAACAGGGATTAAGTCCCAGAAGCTACAGCCATCTTTTCTATACAGTCTTTGATAAAATACAAACTTCAAAAGCAGCATGTCAGTTGTTTTGTTTTTTGTTTTTTTTTGAAGAAAGCATATTCATTATGATAACTTAAATTCATCCATCCATTGTCTTTGACTCATAAGTGTTGCAGGGGGTTGGACCCTATCCCAGGTACCATAGAGCGAGAGGCTGGTACACCCTGGACAGGTGGCCATTCTGACACAGGGTCAATTATGGTAACTTTACAAAAGATAAGGATTCTTCCTTTATACACTCATCCAACACTCTGTGCATGGATGGATGGATGGATTTAAAGCTCCCATTTCAGGGATTTTTTTATTATATTATATTCTTATAAACTTTTAGGTATAAGCTATGAGTTGTGAATATCTCCAGGCCACGAGCAACAAGAGAGCCTCCCAGCTTTACAGACCAGCTCGAGTTTCCCACTCTTTCTAAGTACAAAATCGGTAACCAATAATTCCGCCTCCTCTTTGCTTGCTTCTCTCTGTTTCAGTGCTAATTTAGGTATCATAGCATGCTGCTAATACATATGCTAAATGTACTGCTGTGGTGACTCTGAAACAGACCCTAAGAAACAGCTCCAAACAGGGGATGTACAGGTAAGGTGGAGAAGATCATCTGTATTTTGTAGTCAAACTTAATATATGGTACACTCTGGAGATGTGTGACGTGTGAGACTAGCATATGTCGTAAAGTAAAATGACTACATATCTGATTCAAAAGAGTTTGCATAATGATCTGAATTGTCTGGTAAAACTGCCCTCTATGTAACTATCTATCTATCTATCTATCTATCTATCTATCTATATAATTATCTAAGTGGTAATGTGGTTTTACAAGGAGGCGATATGTCCCTTTTTTACAGCTTGTTGCCTTTATTTGCTAAATATGGTTTTTTTTTTTTTAAAGTTAATGCAAGTTTAAGTTTACATATACAACAATGAGGGACACACCATATACATATCTATGTTCTTAGGCATCATAAATGAATGATTTGCCTGTATGCATCCTACTAGTGGCATAGGCAGAACCCAGACTGGTGAAAGGTGTTTTGTCTTTCTTTATAAACTTTCTCGTAGGCACACATTTTTCACATTTGAAGAGCTTAAAGTAGTGAACGTTTGGCACTTTTTGTGCAATATGTGTGTTAACCAGGTTTCAGAACCACTGCCAATCAGTTGATCTAGTTTTCCAGTCTACTCACCCATTTATGGCCATACTCTTTATAAGGATAGGGCTGAATATCTAGAGCACTTGCTGCTAATTACCAGAGCATTGTTTTAACTTTGTGGCCTGTGCAGCTCCAGCGGCTCAGGGGATCAACGTGGAGTGCTAACATATATATACCTTCCGTTCCTGTGATTTAAACTAACACTCCTGCCTCGCTGCTCAGCACAAAGGAGCCAGCAAACACATTGTGCAATTCCCAAGAAAGCCACCCACAGACATTTATACAGCAAGACTGGCGACCAGCAGCTCAACTGCGTTTCAGAACTCACTTGGAAGGCGGACAGTTTGTGCTGCTACGCCAAGGACAGGAAGTGCTTGCAGAGGGACAGGAAGTGCTCACCGCTGCAGTAGCCGAGGCTGGAACTGAGATAATGCCATTGTGTAAGCAAGCCAAGTGACCTCTCCCTGAGCGCAGAGTCCAGAGGCTGGCGTCGAGAGCCCTGGCCCCCACCCAGCCCCAGACTCCCCAGGCACGGGGTGGGGGACTTGGTGAAGGGACTGGGGGAGGAATGGAAGGAGGAGGGGGGGTATGAGGCGTGTCACCTCCACATCCCCCTCACCCCCACCCCACCATCCCAACACCGACAACACCACCTCCCCTCCTCTGCGTTGACTCTGAACCTCACCTTGTAGAGGAAATGTGGCTACGACTCCAGACTTTATGACTTCTCCCATCAAAAGCCAGGATTTTTCACTCCCACACAGAGAGAGAGGCCGTCAGGGCACACTCATACCCCACGCCCATATCAACACACGCATTCACAGAGACACACAGGCAACCACCACACACACACACACACACACACACAGGGTCCCTCTTTCTCTTTTCTCTTAGGAACGGAGGGGGAAAACCCTATCAGGTCATCAGCGGTAAAATAGACGATGACAGTATTATATTCCAGATCCTGTCCCATGCAGCTCTCAGCTGGACCTCCATCCAAAACACCCTCCCACCAACCCCTAGAGAGTCACCCAGCATGCTCTGGAGTCCCTACTGGTGTCTGCTCGGGGCATGAAAAGGTTGCATAAGCATCTGTCATATTTCTGTCAGCCCCTTTTGACATGTCAGAGAGGCCGTAGACCACAACGAGATGGGAATGGTCCGAGAAAAGAAGGAGCTGACAGTTTGGGGTCTGCTGGCTCTGATAAGAAATCCCGCGGCCTGGGGATGATGTTTGGATTTCTGACCACAAACACGGGGCTTCATTCTCTGTGAGATAAACACACCATGTCTGGATATTTCAGGTGCAACAGGTTGCTTTAACCTTTTCCTCTGCACCATTACCCAGTTCTGAGTCGGCTGCACCAAAAAACAACAAAGAAACATTCTTGCACAATTCAATAGTATTTTTCCGTGTGTGTCTGTGTGTGTGTGCACGCATGCATGTCATGCGAGTTTATAAAGTTTATATTTGACTACTGGCTGATGTCATCTCCATATCCAAAGAGAAGCTTGCCAAAGGTTTAACCTCCAGCTTAGTATGAGACTTTAAGTCACAAGGAAAGGGCAAATATAGAAAGCAAAAATATTCTTTGCATAGTAAAATCAGGTTTATCTTTAATTTTAAAACTCATGCAAAGTATAATAGAGCGCAAAATAACAGGAATGAGCTAATGAGGTGACAGTAATTATTAGACGTGATATTGCAGATTAAAAGTTCCTTGCGATGTTGAAAAAGGTGCAGTATAATAGCTGGGAATAAAATTAAAAAGCCTTTTAATAAGGTTGCCAAGCAACCACGTTCTCAATTGGCTAAGGAATGTGATTAAGAGAGTTTTGAGCCCTCAGTTTAATCAATCAGCTGTTTGCTGACATCGAAGCCCAGACCCTCGGTGTATCTACAGCAGGAGAAACTCTTGACTTTTTGAACATGGGTGCTGAGAGAGAAGCTGGCAGCGCTCCAGTATCACAACACTCTGTGGTTTTAATATGTTTATTTCACTCCCCCCCCCTGTTGATTTCACTCTCAGAAGAGTCAAATCTTCAATGGGCGCCTTTTGTCCAGCGCGTCTTTTTATGCTGCCCTCAAAGAAAGTTTCCATCGAGACAGTCGTGCGTAAAAGTTGCTAATGAGGGAGCCATTAAGTCCATTAGATTGTAAGAGCCTCTAACGCAGTTTGCGAGGCAATACACAGACTGGTGATGAGGTATTGGTGTCTGACGCAAGAGCGAGGTGAGAATTACAACGGGAGCGGCGCGCGTGGCTCTGCCTCTCCGTTTATTGTGGATTAAAAGTTTCTTTGTTTAGTTTCAAGTCTTTTTAATCCAAACGCATAAATCCAAATGCAAAGTCTGACAATGTTGCACTAACGCTCAGATAAGTGTTTAAACTCACTGCAGAATTCAACATCTAGCTGCACATAACTTTCTGCACCTATTTGAAATGCCGCTGCTTCCTCCCTCCTCCCCCTTCGAAGGATGTCACCACTCCAAACAAGGGTCGTGGGCGTGCTCTGAACTTTTTTACACCTTTGTAGTAGTGGGCACTCCCTCCAAACGGCGATTGGCTGCTTCTGCGTTTATAGCGCACCGACATTCACGCTCACTGCTGAGTAGTCGGTATCTTTCGGTCCATGCGGCTTCTAAGAGACGCTAATGGATGTGACAAATTATTTTTCATTCCACTCTGAAAGCAAACCGCATTTAATTTTTCTTTGATTCGTTTTTTTAAAAACTTATTATTAAGAATTTATTACTTGTCGTGTGTTGTCGCCTCTGCGAGCTGTCCGGTGGCTCTCTCCAATCCTCCCAGCTGGACAGAGATGAGTAGTCCCGATGCGGGTTACGCCAGCGACGATCAGACCCAGGGAAGGTGTACGCTGTCAGTCATGATGCCTGGAATGGGACACTGCCAGTGGGCCGACCCTCTCAGTCCTCTTGGGGACACAAAAGTGAAAAACGAGCCGTGCGCGTCCAGCTCCGGCAGCCAGAATCGCGGGAAGAGCGAACCTCGGATCAGACGGCCCATGAACGCGTTTATGGTCTGGGCAAAGGATGAGCGCAAGAGACTGGCGCAGCAAAACCCGGACCTGCACAACGCAGAGCTGAGCAAAATGCTCGGTAAGGACGTTCATACTTTTTTAAAACAACTGTATTTGCCACATCTGTGCAGTCACGGTTTTATTTTTCACTGATTTTCAGTCTTTACGTGATTGCATTTTTACTGTTATGTCACTTTTATTCTCAGATAACTGTTAATAGTCCTTTCCCGGCAGATGACGTGATGTTTTTAAAAGTTACTCTTGTCTGAGTTGGCTGTAGTTGTAACCTCAAAAACCTGTCCTAGTCCCCTAAAATGGCAACAGGCTATTTTTGTGTGCATCACCGGACTGCACACGGTATCTGCTGACATATCACTGATGTGTACTCTCTTCTTGACCTGCAGGGAAATCATGGAAATCGCTTCCTATAACAGAAAAGCAGCCTTTTGTGGAAGAGGCAGAGCGGCTGCGGGTCCAGCACATGCAGGACCACCCCAACTACAAGTACCGGCCCCGGCGGCGGAAGCAGGTGAAGAGGATTAAGAGGCTGGATTCTGGCTTTCTGGTCCACAGCGTGTCAGATCACACGGCCTCATCGATGCCCGGAGAGAGCAGGGTGTGTGTGGATAGCCTTGGCATTGGCTACCATGAGCACGGCTTCCAAGTTCCTCCACAGCCGCTCAGTCACTACCGTGATGCTCAGGCTCTTGGAGGCCCCTCTTATGAAACCTACAGCCTGCCCACGCCTGACACCTCTCCCCTGGACGCTGTGGAGTCCGACTCCATGTTCTTTCCTCCACATTCACAAGAGGATTGTCACATGATGCCTGCATACTCTTACCAGTCACAAGCCGCAGAATTTCAGCCCCAGGACCCCCTCTCCAACCACCACAGCAACGCCATTGTGCACCGACACCCAGTCTCGGCTCCAGAGCAGCCCCCTCAGCTCGCCCCTTCTTACATGGGGTGCCCCAACCCTTTAGCCATGTATTACACTCACCACTGCAATCCCAGTCACACCAAACGGCACCCCGGTGGAGCAGGACAGCTCTCCCCGCCTCCTGACGCTCACCCTCACTCAGCAGACAGCGTGGAGCAGATGCACCACTCTGACCTGATAGGTGAGGTAGACCGCAGCGAGTTCGAGCAGTATTTGAGTTCCTCTTCAGCGCGTGCGGACATGACAGGCTTGCCGTACGGGTCACACGAGGCAGGCATGCAAGGACCTGAAAGCCTCATATCATCGGTGCTGTCAGACGCCAGCACAGCTGTGTATTACTGTAGCTACAACAACTCCTAACCTCCTGCCCGGCCTGTTACCCTGCTACAAGGACACATGCTCTGACCTCAAATCTCTGTAGCTAAATCTGAACAAAAAATGTTTTTTCCAACTACTGAAGCAGGAGGTTTGGGAGATTTTAAACCCAGCTTTGTACTGTACAAGCACAGTAAATAAAGCCACTGAAGATTTTAGTAGGAACACTGGCTTGAACTTTTCTCTTCCTCTCTCGCAGGGATATGAAGTCATTTTGTGATAATAAATATTGTACAGTCACTATTTTAAAGTTTATGTATATACTGAATGGGTTTTTTTTATACTTTTGCACTTTTGAGAAATAAATGTTTGCAAATAGTCTTGTCCTCTCGCGTATTATTTTGTCTATATTCTTAAATCCATAATGACATTTGATGAAGTGCCTTGGATTTCACATTTTAACTTTATATTGGGGTATGTTTTATTTCATAAATATGTAAGTATTTAGTTATTTTAAAAAAAATTGTAGCACAAATTCATCGTTTTATGTGGGCCAGCCTTATTCCTTATTATGTGGTTGTTTGTTTTTCCGACTTCCACACGGAGCTGAATGTGTTCCCAGCAGAAACAGTTGCTCACCTGGAAGCAGGGCAGCGGAGGGCTGCGACCCGGCTTCCTGGCCCGGACACAGTGGAGGCAACCTCAGTGCCTGCGTTACACATGGCGCCTTGTTTTCACAGCATGGGAGAGCAGTTTATGCTCCGGATATCCTGTCTGTAAATGATTTAGTCTTTTCTGATTAATGGTAGGGGCCATTAAAATTCAGTGTGGACAACTACATGTCTTTTGAACAATGGTGACCATTTATTTTTGTGTGTTTAACAACAGAACATTAGGTATACGCTTCAACATCCATCTTCCAGCTATGCTTAATAACATGGCAGTGACATCAGGCGTTATTTCTGTGGGTATACCGAACGGCGATGATATATTTATCCACTAATGCCCGTCTGTCGTTTTGACATGAATCAAACTTATCGGGCTAAAATCTTTAAGAGATCAACCCAGACCTTGAGGGTAATTCGATGTATTTATAACACAGCAAGAGTCCCATTTTATAAATAGAGGTTTTCCCTATTTTAAAAGGAAGAGGTTCTTCTCTCGGGGGTCAATCACCCTGACCTCACGAGCCATTTTTAGCACTTCAGAGGAAACATGGTCCTGAGGTGTGTATATATATTCGTACACTTTGTCCCCTCTGAATGTTTTAAGTGTTCTCTTATGTAGAAACAGATGTTGGGCTCAGGGTAAATACTGACGCTCTTCGTGTTTTGCTTTCCCTTCTGTCACCCAAAACTGATGTATCTACCTCCAGGCCGTGCAGGAGAATCCACCGTAATGGCTCTGAATGTGTTTAAATTCAGTCCACAGCTGAGTGGCAGGTTTATCCTCCCTGTCGTTACCGCTAATAGGTGCATAACAACAGGCTCAGGCCACAATCCCCGAGGCATCAGCACAGTGGGTGGGGGTCACCTGCACGGACTTAGGGAGAGGCAGACCCCCCACGTCAAACGTGATATTATCTCATTACGATAATTGACCTGGGCTAATTGACGAGGAAGAGCTCAATGAGGAAATCTGACAATTCAGACAGATGTGGGAAGTGTTGGATAAAATTATGTACACGTTGGAGTATGATGGAAACTTTTAACCAGTTATTTGGTTGATTTGTTTTGTTTATGTTTTATTATAATTTATAATTGAATCAAATTAACTTAAAACAGCTTGAAAAACATTCCACTTTTTATATAAAAAAAACAATATTTATAAAAATGTAAAATTTCTTAGCAGTAAAATACATGTTGTAACTTTATTTTTAGTCTTATGTTTTTTGTTTTGTTGGTTTTATTGGATGTGACACAGCTTGTGATTGGTATCTTGAAAAGCACTGTATAAATAAATGTAATTACTTACTTACTAATGTAAAAGAATTAATTATTATTTGCTTTTGTTTTTAACAAGCCAGATACAGTTTATGGTGTTAAGAGGCCATTCATTTCAATTTTATTTATATAGCCCCAAATCACAACAACAGTCACCCAAGGCACTTTATATTGTGAGGTGAAGACCCTACAATAACACAAACACACACATTTCTTAATATAGCGTAAGCAGGCTCATTTTACACTATACAACTCACTGGTTGTTTTCATATTGTCCCACATGTAAGAAAGAAGAGCATCTATTTAATGCTTTTCAGCCTATTTATAGCAGTGATGTTTGTATCAAGCAGCAGCACCAAAATGTTTTCAGGTAAAAGCAAGAAATTCTGTCAGAGTAACGAGAGCACAGCTCAAAGCTCAGGAAATCAGGGCTTTCATGATGTTCCCACTGCACCAGTAGTGTGCATGTGTGTTTGTGTGTGTGAGGTTTTTTTGTGTACGCGTGTGTCCTGGGGCTTCGCTGCCAGCAGTGCTCAGGGAGCCACTCAGAGATTACAGCAGCACGACGGGCTGCATTAACACAGCAGCACTTAATCATGGCACTGCCCTAATCTCATCTCAGGTAGCTGCCTTTCACAAACACACAGACAAATACAGCCTCGTGCAGCCTCAAAGGAGACAGCTGCAGTTTGATTCAACAAACCGGCACCATCGGCTGTATTTGACCTCCGAGAGGTTTTAACAGATATTATTATGTCACGACAGCAGTGCGTGAATATGCTGAATAAACAGCAAACGCACGGTATAGATAATACAGCTCACCTGAGGAGCTGGCTCCAGGTGCAAGCACTTATCCCTAATTGAGTTCTCGCTCTTAACTTTACACCATTCAGTAACAAGGAGAGCAAATAAAAAGCCATGTCACGAGAATGGCCCGAATAAGATTTTGCTATAAACAAAAAATGAAAGGCTAATAGTTTGTAAACTATTATTTAAAGTATTTTTTTATAAAGTAATTTTATTAAGGTTGTTAACGCCTTATTAATAGTGAGAAATAATTCCCTAATCCATTCATTGTATTTATTTTAAAACATAATTTCCCTGCATCTTGGTTTTAGCTTTTTTTAGCAGCTTATATTATAGAATAGAATAGAATAAAATAGAATGCCTTTTATTGTCACTATACAAATGTACAATGAGATTTATGCAAAAAGGCTCCAGAAGACCTGGACTTTCTGATATTTTACCAGCATTTGCAGCATAAGCTTTGCCCAACGAGACTTTTCACAACCTGCCAAATTGGTTCACATTAAGGCCTTATAAACCACCTAACAGAAATAAGTATTTGATATCGATTTGACCATTGTAATAAGTTTAATTCAGGTGTCAATCATCCCAAACGCTGCGACTCGGTGCTTAACAAATACAAGCAAGACTACACATCCCCCATGTTGGTTTCTTTACACTGGCTAGTGGCTACCAGTCAGTTTTAGAATTGATTTTAAGATTTCATTTTTTTTTTCCTTTTAGGACATTGCATAGGTTGGCACCTCCTTACCTCTCTGATCTCTTAACTTCGTACACTCCCACTAGATCCCTGAATTCTGCTGAGCAAGAAAAACAGGAGATCAGACCTTTAGCTACACCTGAACTGTGGAACAAACTACCTCTTCACATCAGCTTTTAAGCCCAGCATGACTAGGTGTTTTACCGAGGTTTTCTCATTTTGTGCTTTCAATTTTAAAATCTCTCTCATTGTTTTGTATGAAATTATTCTTTTAGCTGTACAACACCGAGAACAATAGATGCTGCTTTTTGTTTCTTTTCAAAATATGCTTGTAAATAATAAAGTAATTAACTAAATAATTAAAGTTATTATATTCAAGTTATGTACTAAAATATTCTCCTATTAGAAGGTCTTTATGCCATTCATAAAGAAAAAAAATGACACTGTGGCTCAGAAAAACTTGAAGATCTGTGAAGATCAGCTGTGTTTCGCTGACATTCTTCAATGTTGGTCCAACAAAACAAGGAATTTGATGACATCTATTTGGGCTACAACTCACAATGGTACATTTTCACTATTTCTTGGCATTTTCTATTCTAAACAGTTAATCGGTCAATTGTAAGAAGACTGATCAGCAATGAAAATGACTCACAAATTAATAAAAATCAAATATGCATATGACACGAGGTTAGATGGTTTTACATCTGTAACTCCATTTAAAATGGGTTCAGTTTCAACATAAGTATGACGCAGTAATGCACATAAATCAAAACTCTGTGTGCAAACTATTAAAGTGAAGGTTCTCTCGACCGGTTTCAGAGAGATTGACAGATAGGGGCTGCAAACTGATTAAGTCATTGATAGTAGATTGCAAATACAGCATGTGAGACAGCTGCAGGAGAGGGTGTGTCCTTTGTCTAAAGCAGGGCTGGTTGTTCATAATCCCAGGCATATGCTATCCCTCTCAGGCCTGATCGCTTTTATGGTCTCTGCCTGTCACACCATCGTCCAGTTGTGTTCCCACTATATATAGTTTCACAGATACAGTCAATCTCCACTCAATGCTGTGACCTAAAAAGCTTTCTTTTTTTTTCTCTATTGATGACAAAGTCAGACGTAAACAATTTCTTTGTGCGTTGATTAATTGAACAGGTGTTCTGTTATGTCAAAATAATTACTGACTTGAAGTCGTTTTAATTGCATGGTTGCAGGACAATGTTAACATGTTGCACAGGAAGGCATTTTGTTCTATTTTAAATTAGTTCAAACTTCATTTGCATGTTTTTTGCTTCATGCAAAAAAAGCTGGACATTTAGAGAAATTAAAACAAGCACAAAACTGCCACAAAAAACTAAATATGATGCATAACACATTCATTCATTTTACATTATGTACATTGTGTAATTTGAAACACCAACAGGCCAATAGAAGAAGTATAATAATATTTACAAGACATGAAGATGCTGCATGCAAGTCTAAAAGTATCGGTGTAGAGTGTTCAACCTAGCTTCAAAGCAGAGGTGGCCTACATACATAAAGTTTAACAAATGTTTTTTGGGGGGGAGGGGGTTGTTTCTTAAAAAGGTGTTTCAAAAGAGAGTAAAAAATATGCAGAAATGATAAAGTGTTGCAGCAGAAATAAGTAAGATAACGCCAACAGAAGCTAGGTCTGATAGTGCTGATTATAAAATTGTGGTTTGGTGCCAGAGAACATTTTTCATACTGGCTAGCACATTTGTTTCACAGTCAGGAATTGACTCAGGGAGCTGAATCAACTCCAGGCCTCTCCTGATCAGCTCAGCACTCACTGTTCTTTTGTTTGAATCCCCTTGTGGCATTCAGGACAATTTTTAGCTCATGTCCAGGCGGGTAGTGAGTATAAGATGACTACATCAGCAGTCAGCTTCCTCTCGGCTGTGTTTTTTCTTTGGGAGGCTAAAAGGTGTTGGCAAAGTGTTCAGCCACACTTTGCTCTCTTTAAGTTTTGTGTCCTCTTGTTACAGGATTCCCTGCTGGCTCCCTTCTTGAGAAACAAGTAAGGAAAGTGAGCAATGATGAACAAAGAGCATTGTGTAATGTGATTAGTCATTAATGAGTAACTTCAGCTTGATGCCAGTGTTGAGGAAAAGTGAATGCAAAATCCAAGTAATGTGGAAAAATTACAATATGAATTTAAAATACACTTTAAAAGTGAAGTGAAAAGCTGAAAGGGCAACATTTATGAAATGTAGATGAAATACAATGGATATCCTAAAATATTGTCATGGAAAAGCTAAAAAGCATCAATGTCAATCTTATTTATACAGTACATTTCATTAGATGTAAACTCAATGTGCTTACCATAAAAGATAAAACATTAAAAACAAACTTCTACTTCTTGGCCATTCATTTTTGCTTAAAACTCCAGATAAAATGATAAAGTTATGATGTTGCTGAAATGTACTCAGTGAACAATTTACTGAAATAATTTGCTTAATGTAAGTGGTTTAATAGCTAAAAGTATTTAACAGACAAATACTAACAAATTAGATAATTATTTGGTTAGCTTGATTAGGTAGCTAAAACCAACTTGTTTATGGTAAAACTGATTTTTAAAAAACAAAACAAACATTTAATGTAATTGCTAGCTTGTAGTAATTAATAAGTGACTGAAAAAATAAGCAAAAGGTTATCATAAATGACAACATTATTAAATATAATTAAAAGCAGCGGGCTACATAAATGCAAATTAATAGATCAGGAAAAGTAACAGAAAAGTGAGGAATAAATGTTTGAAACACATCTAAAAACTGCTGAAATAAATAATTTCTGAAATAAAAACCTGAAGAAGATAAAAAAAATTTCAGTTGCAGATGAAATAGCAAAGCTAACAGCAGAAATACTTACAGTGGCTTGCAAAAGTATTCGGCCCCCTTGAACTTTCCCACATTTTGTCACATTACAGCCACAAACATGAATCAAATTTTATTGGAATTCCACGTGAAAGACCAATACAAAGTGGTGTACACGTGAGAAATGGAACAAAAATCATACATGATTCCAAACTTTTTTTACAAATAAATAACTGAAAAGTGGGGTGTGTGTAGTTATTCAGCCCCCTGAGTCAATACTTTGTAGAACCACCTTTTGCTGCAATTACAGCTGCCAGTCTTTTAGGGTATGTCTCTACCAGCTTTGCACATCTAGAGACTGAAATTCTTGCCCATTCTTCTTTGCAAAACAGCTCCAGCTCAGTCAGATTAGATGGACAGTGTTTGTGAACAGCAGTTGTCAGATCTTGCCACAGACTCTCGATTGGATTTAGATCTGGACTTTGACTGGGCCATTCTAACACA
>VUQG01000359.1:5273-27403 GCA_015106755.1 Etia nguti
CTCTCTCTCTCTCGCACACACACACACACACACACACACACACACACACACACACACACACACACACACACACACACACACACACACTAATCAGTGTGCAGAAGCAGATCAAATCCAGTTTGAAAAAAAAGGAAAACACACACACACACATATATATTTGTCATGAGAATTTAACCTGCTAATCTTTATCATTACAAATACATAGTTATAAGTGCATAGTCATCATAAATGTGTAGTTCAAACATCATTATACACTTTAAACACTCTGAAAAGGAGGCATGGTCAAGAGCTTGCTTGAACTTCTAAGTGTGACATTAGAAAGAAAAAAAAATATGAGTTCAGGAAACAGAGGAAGACGCAGTTCAGCCCCTCCCTGCTTGCACCAATCTGTATCCTAAGCACTGCACAATGGGACTGCACTCTATGGTTTTTGATAGGTGTTTTAATAGCCCACAATACACTTGCTGAATTTGGGGTTTTAGTATCAGTGTAGAAGATTTTACAATATAGAATATATGGCTTGGTCATAAGCTGAACATGTACCACCATGTAACACTGTGTAAGTGCTGGTGTGGATCCACTTCTACCCTGGTGCTTTCTGAGAACCAGCTCAAGTCTTTAAGAACCAGCTATTAAGAAATATGTCATCAAGTTCTCAGTCATCAAGATCATGGTAGTCTATGGAGCTTGGAAAGAAAGCAACTGGACTTCTTTAGTAAGTTTCATTTCTCATCCACAAGGCTTCTTCACTTCTAAAACCAAAGGGTGGAGTCCCGGGTACTCTACCATTTGCTGGGACTCTCCACTATTTAGTTTTAGAACTGAAGAAGCCTCTTGGATGAGAGGTGAAACGTCTTCACCAAACCGTCGCTGTTTAGACAAGTATTAAGAGACAAAGAAACTCACGATGAGCATAAGCCTCTCTACTTTAGCCCCTCTAATAGCCATTGGCAAGCATGGTTCCAACTTTGGTACAGTAGATTTTTTGGTGGTGCACTGGTGATGAAAATGTGTGTAAATTGTTCCAGATTGAGAACCAGCAGCACGTTGGTGGAAAAGGACTACTAGACATCTGTGAGAAGTTGTTAAGTTCTCTGATTTCAGATCAAAGTCTCTGGATTTTCTTAGAATTCTTTAAATTCACACAAAAAATTTCAAATAAAGAAATAAACCATCACGATACTCACATTATTATACTGATTACATTACATGGTGTAGCATTAGATTTAGTCCTTTATTATCTGCAGACGCCGTGCCAGACACATAAATCTTAGATGTATTTTTGAGTCATCGCAGTGATTCAGTGTGGCGAGCAGTGAGAAACTGTCAGGTACTCATTTTTCCTGCCACTAGAATCCGATGTTATGCAGAACATGCCAGACAAAACAAAGATTTCAGCCTGTTTCTGTCTGTCTCGAGGTCAAACTTATTCTCAACTCACAGTGAATAGTGAGCAAAGTGCACTTGTCACTTGAGTTTATTGTCAGTGTGGTAATCGTGTTGGTTACATTTTAATAGTTGGCCTTAATTTCAACTTTTGCCTAAACTTTTTTTTCCCCGCTCTCCTCCCTAATTCCCCCCAAGTACGATTCCAACTAGATAATAAGTAACTAGGATTACTGGCCATTACGTTATTATGTCCAATCACATGTCGATGAAGTCATGCTTTACTTTTTCCTCTCCTTTTTCAATATACAGGAGAAAGGGGCACAAATAAAGGCGACTTAAAGGTAATGATGAATACTAAATGCAAGAAAAGAAAAAACAAGGATAAGAACAAATGAACAAGTAGTTAATGAAGAACAAGAGGGGGAGAGGAGGAAAGGAAGAAAAGATTCTAAAGAAAGATACATATAGATAGATTCCTTTTATCTACAGCTCTAAAGAGGGGATTTGCGATGGAGGAATTAAAGGAGGGGAGGCCTTGATATGCAAATGAAGCCCCTGCTAATCAAAGCAATAAGATTAGCCTTCCAAATTGAGATGAAGAAAGGCTCCATTATCTGGGCCGAGTGTCATGTTTAATAACGCGGAACGGCATGGTAATTCACTAGTGATGCAACTGGAGCCTATGTGCGTGAGTGTGTGCGTTTATGTGTTATGCGAGAAAAGTGGCTGTCTGCGATTTTTTCGATGTGAAAATAGGAAAAAAAGACAAAGATGGTTATATATATATATACATATATATATATATATATATAGAGAGAGAGAGAGAGAGAATTAAACATTTGAAAGACAATTCATGAACTTGTCTGCGTGTCATCCAGTGTGAGATGAATAGGGAGAGTAAATGCGACAGGCATGAGAAGAGAGAGTGTGTGAGTGCGTGCGCGTGCTTGGCTTTGATGCTAAAGTTTTGTGCTATGTTGTACAGGGAAGTGAAAACTCTGTGGAAAATGCTTCTGTAGAGGAACACTGGTGTACGCTCACACATTATCAGATAACACTGAGCCACGTGGTTTGATCAGGTACACATTGACTCAAAGAAGGAGTGCAACGCTTTACCAAGAATCCCATCCCAACGTGCGCGATGCCACACTAATTTCTTCTTTCTCAAACCCCAGTGTGACTATAGCATAAGGTTTGCTCGCTGCTGCAGCTGGAGGAATATTTGGTTAAAAAGGCACATAAACAGAGTGTGAGATGTGTTTTGCAGTTACCAACCAGCAATCTCTAACTAGCAGAGCATGTTGAAGCTTACAAGCTGGATGTCTCTCCCAGGGGTTGGTGAAAATCAAAACAGCTCGATTGGAGAGGGAATATTGGGTTGATAGATGTGCAAATAGGATGCTGTTTGTATGATATCACATGGCAACATGTCAATATGGTATTTACACAATAAACAAGAAACGCTGTGAGAGTGCAAAACTCCACCAAGGCAGCTCACTCTCTGGGCAGTACTTGGGCAGAAACCCATTTATTATACATGAAGTAATTTTGAACATATTTTTTTTAATTTATACGTGGTGTAGTACATGTGGAGCATTGATTTCATCTTTTAGTTAAATTCGTTCAAATGTTTAGTGATTATAACTAGTGCTCAGTTATTCAGGAACATTGTGCATAATTTCAAATTGTAGGGCTGTAGAGTGCATTACAATGCCAGTTTATAACCATTCAAGTAACAAAGTTTTATCAGAATTCATTCAAAACATTTTGAGCTATCGTGTTTGCAGACAGAATGACATGCATGCAAATGCTAGCAAAAACACAACAGAATTCATGCTATATAAGAAAAAAATGTAATGTCATTATATTAGTCTTATATGTCCATACTTGTATAGCTGATCAGATTAGTAAAATGTATTGAAAAAAGGTTTTGTATACTCCACATGCACCTTGCAGGCATTTCTTTCTTATTTGGGGATGTAAACAAACCGACTCATTGTTATCATCAAACCCTGTATCACTAGGGGTGTAGCGACTGAACATAACACTGAACGCATTTGCTTATGTTCAAATTTACAAAAACTGAGGGGAAAATACAAAACAGCTGAATTGTGAATTTATGTCTGTTTTATAATGTTTGTTTTTGTAATCAAATTTACATAAGTGATATTTGTCACTTCAGTATCACGTGTTAACAAAATTAATGGCTTCAGCCTAAACTTTACACCCACACAAAGGGGATCATCTCGTCGACTGTACAGTTTTAAAAAGGTAACCCTTTTAAAAATGAAAGCTGAATGGATCACTGAAAAAACTTCTGTAGCACAATTTGGAAATGCAAAACCTGGAAAATAGTGGGGTTCCACTAAATTAGAAGGGGGTTATCTTTAAAATGTGCTCCAGCTGAGGCAGAGGGCTGGCCTCAGTGAGCTTGCTCTGTTAGGGGATTCTTCCTGTTAAAGGAACTGTTTCATTTCCTTCTATCATCCAGTTAAAATCTTTACCTTAAAATATAAAATACCCAAATGTGACTACAAATAAAGCTGAAGTGAATTATGTACTATTCAGTGGTTTGATCACTTCGTGCTAAAATCATATATATGTAATGTAGAGGGGTAAAAAGTACAATATTTCTATTTGAAATGCATTGGTGTAGAAGTTTATATTCTAGTGTAGCACTAACTATACTTATATGTTTTCCACATTCTACTGCTTTATATAACAGAACAGCATCTCACAAGAACATATTGTAGATTTAGTAAGTCAATAAAGTTTTTTTATCCTCAGGAAAACAAGTGAAGCAAACAGAAGGAGTGAGGAACAAGCAGAAACAGCTTCTCTGAAGCAAACGTGTTTGTGAGAAGCAGGACTAGCAATATCACTGGTGCGCAAGAGAGACTACCAATTGTTTATGGTAATTATACCAGTCTATCACCACTAATTTGAGCATGACCACTGATGGTTGAAAATGCTGCACATGGCACCTTTAACTCTGAAAAGCCTGAGAGGGAGAGCTGCCTCAGTAACTCAGGCAATGAGCCAATATAACCATTAAACACCAGGACAGAAATAGGCCACAGTAGCCGCCAACACTTAGCATTCTGTTGTTGTTATCTTTGCTGTTTCTCAATCCTTCCTGACAGCCTTACCATCCTTTGGGGAAGGAAACAGCAGTCACTGGTGATTATGGAGAGCCCACCACCCCCACCTCCACCCCTCACCCAGGGAGCCAAATTATGCCTGCATTAATATTTCATATTACACAAGAGAAACCACATGTGTACTCAGCCCTTTGTCTTTATGTCAAATGAAATGTGCTCGGCAATCATCAGAGGGCGAACCGACGTGGAGGGAGGAGGGGTGAGGGCAGGAGAGGAAGAGGAGGAGAAAAGGAGGAGATGAGGGAGAAGGAGGAGGACAACAAGTGAGGCAAGTCAGGCAAGAAGCGGAGAGCCGAGGGAAAAGATGAGGCGAGACCAGGTGAGATGAGCAAAGGGACGGGGAAGAGAGAATGTGTGGATGCCAACAAAGATGAGGCAGGAAGAGGAGCAACAAGACATGAATGTGGTGGAGAGTCTGGAGATAAGGGATAAGGAGAATAGATGAAAGTAAAGGAGAGGAAGGAAAAAAGTAAAGGGAAAGAGGAGAAGGGAGGAGAAGAAAGGGGGGAATGGAAATACCTTGGTGCTTTAAATAATGTAGAGAGGTGAAGAAGTAAGCCAGGCTTTGCCAGTGGACAAAGAGCCCAGTTTGCCGTTTCGTTTCCATAAGAGAAGGAGTGCCTTTGAAATACACATTTATGTCAAGCCCGCGCAGAAATGAGCATTAAAAATATTAATCTGGAAGTTTTAAAACAGTAACCCCCCCCTCATTTGCCTCATAATAGTTTGATCCAGTAACTACCATTCTCTGACTCCTGAAAGGTGAACCTAAAACTATATATTCATTAATTCTGCTAGACTTTGTTTTCAAATGTTCAAATTTCCTAATTAGATTCTTGCAAATTTCACAGAATAGCACATGATGAAGGTTGATATGGATCCAAGAGGCTAGTTTTACAATGGAAGTGTGGTTGCATACGGGTCATTTTTCAGCACAAACCAAAAATGTAATTTTAAAATCTAATTTTGAGTAAAAACAATATTTTCATCCTAAACAGCTTGATTCAATTATTGCCATAATTACTGAAACCCTTTACACACCATTGCTGTGACAAATGCAGCAATGATGTAGCTCGTTGGTTTTTTGTGTCTTGCAGAGTTAATGAATTATGGTTTAATGAATCATCTAAATCAACTTTAATACTAGAGGCCTCAGAGATGTGAACTCTTCTTTGGTTGGTGACAAACCACAGTTTGTTTTATAGTAAATATGGTTTGTGTGTCGCAACTGTGTATGACACTTGCCTCCACCTCCCCTTTAAAGAATCGAATCACAAGTTTGGAACAGTAATTGAATTGGTGATTGATTTAAGGCTTTCTTATAAAATGTCTTGCACTTCATAGTTTTCAGTGTCATACATACTAAATTTAAGTTATTTGAATTCCAACATTTACTGAAAATATATAAAGAAAACCACAAAATAATCTGGCTGCTGAAAACTTTATAAAAGGTTTTTTCATTTGATGAAATGCTTCAGGTCCCTAATATTAAACTCATCAAACCTCATCAAGCCTAAATGTAAATGTAATTAGTGCTTAAGGTGGTACACACCCTAACCTTGGCTATTGTGTTGTCCATCTTAAAATAATCAACTATGAATGAAACTGAGTAAACAGTGAAGGTGCTTAAATCAGTTTAAATTTGCAATCAAACCGCAGAGCCGAATCCAACCTTTCCCTTATCCATGATTAATGTGTTGAGTTCACATCACCTGTCATTCATTTCACCATTATGCCTTCTGTTAGTTCTCTCCGGTTTTGAAAATGGGAAACAGCATGTAACGAGTAGACACACACACACGCACACACACTGATCAGGCATAGCACCAGCTAATATTGTGTTGGTCACCGTTTTGCTGCCGTAACAGCCCTGACCCATCCAGGCATGGACTCCACTAGACTCCTGAAGGTGTGCTGTGGTATTTGCACCAAGATGTTAGCAACAGATCCTTTAAATCCTGTAAGCTGTGAGGTGGGGCCTCCATGAATCAGACTTGTTTGTCTGGCAAATCCCACAGATGCTTGATTGGATTGAGATTTGTGGGAATCTCAACACCTCGAACTCATTTTTGCACTCCTCAAACCTTTCCTGAAACATTTTTGCTTTGTGGCAGGGCTGAAAGAGACCACAGACATCAGGGAATACCATTTCCATGAAAGGGTGTATATGATACAATACAAGCAATGCTTTGGTAGGTGGTACATGTCGAACACTGCCTCTGCCGGTTTGCATTCTTCCCATAGTGCACCAGGATGCACACACCTGGCCATCCATGTAATGCAAAAGAAAACATGATTCTGACCAGGCCACCATCTTCCTTTGCCCTGTGGTTCAGTTCTAATGCTCACTCGTCCATTGTTGGCGCCTTCTGCAGTGGACAGGGGTTCAGCATGGGCACCCTAACTTGTCTGCAGCTATTCAGCCCCATACACAACAAACTGTGATGCAGTGTGTGTTCTCAGACTTTTCTATCAGAACCAGCATTCATTTATTCCACAACTTGAGCTTCAATATCTCATCTGTTGGATCGGACCACTAGGAGCAGTCTTCACTCCCCATGTGCATCAGTGATCCTTGGCCATCCGTGACCTTGTCTCTGGTTCACCACTGTTCCTTCCTTGGACTGCTTTTGATAAACACTGACCACTGCAGACCTGGTACACCCCACAAGAGCTGCATTTTGAAGATGTTTTGACCTAGCCGCCTAGCTGTGTGTATGTGTGTGTTTATTGCCTCATCTTAAATGTTAAAGGACTTGTATATGCATAGATTTTATAGACCAGAACTATAATAAATGTACATAAAAGTCAAGTCACTTGCTGTTCAAACCTTTTGTTTTTGAGGGGCAGCCAATGTGAAAGACCAAAATATGGATGGACATTAAAGCAGCTCGTGTTCAGCTATGAATGAAATGAGCAGTTTCAACAAGGCCCAGTATACAAAGGAGGGTTCTTTTCGGCAGTTAGGCTTAGATAACCTGCCCAAAAGTAATGAACCACAACACAAGAGTTTACCTCCCTAAACGAAGGAAAAACAGGAGAAAGTGGTTGCAGAAGGAAGTGGCAGCTCATCTCTACTTACTCCTTCTAAATACAGATCAAAATTCAGCTAATACAAGCACTTATGTGGCTGGTTGGTTGAAAGGGAAGCAAATGATCCTCTGCAGGTAGCAGCCATCTTGGCTCCTTATATAGGCTGTAGTCCTTGAGCTGGAGCCAGTCATGTGTACGCTGTAGTCGTTCCATCCAGCCGGCCACCTGCATAGTCCAATTAGCACGCTTTCTCCCCAAAATACAGACGTCTTCATGGCAGGAAACACATAATGAAACAAACACGACAGCAGTCGTAACACCACAAGTGGGGTTTCTCTTGTTGATAAAAAAGATGTGTACACACACACAAGCTGTCCAATCAGTGCCTTTTAAAAGACGGGATTTATTCTTGAGGTTCAAAATTTGGAGGAAAACAGCTTCTTTTCTCAAAAATCTACTTTTTAAGATTTTCACGGTTGCTCATTACATGCACACTCTTAACACAGAGCTATTAGCTGGTTGGTTGGCTGATTGAGGCTGTCTTGCTTGTAGCTGAGTGTGTTCCCATCAAGCTGAGATTGCTGCAGCCTCTTGTTAACCCTCATTGTATGAAACTACCTAGTGGCCCACCTTCAAGCACACTTACCAGCCTCCTCTTCCCAAACCACTCTTGCTACCAACAATTATGTCAGCATGTGTGTGCGCGTACAACTGTGTATTTGTGTGTGTGTGACTGTGTGTGTCTTAGTCCCTCTCACTAGCTAGGAAGTTAGCAGCAGCCACTCTGAGAGCGCTTCAATATCCTCTCACTGTAACCTGATTATTAATTACAGTCTGCCTCTAGCTGACCGAGGCCCAAACACTGTCTGGCACAGTTACCAAGGAGACAAAGTCATTCACAAACAAGATTCAGCAAAAACACATTTGAGTGCATTCACGGCAATGCGGTTTCAAAGTCTGCCTGTCTATTCGCATCTTTCTGAACGGTGGCGGTTAAAGTATTTTAATTAAGAGCCATGCCGATCAAAAGTTATGCAATCAGGCCATATATAAGTGAAAAGTGTTAACGACCAGTTGACACCTCTTATTTTAGTTTGGCATAATCTCAGAAGTGCCATAACTCCTGAAACACTCAAGATGAAACCCATCATCTGCTCGCAAAACTGCAAGTTGATCAAAGCGACTGCATGCCAGAAAGTCAGTCATGCCTGAGCTGTACAGCACTCAGCAGTAATCAACCTGGAGCTATGCCTGCAGCGAGGCTGAGGGACATCAGTCTTTAAATGGGCTGCTGGCAATCAGCTGAGTGTGTGTGTGTTGTGTGTATGTGCTTGTAACACACTTGTGGTGAGATGGAGAGCAGATTAAGTGCTTGCTAGCAGCAAAATATGGCTTATAATGTTACACAAGTGTGTTGTTATTTTAGTACTGGTCATACAGTGCTGTTGACACTCATATTCACATGCATATGCACATCAATAACATGCTTATAGTCTGTCACACCGTAGTAGACAAAATGTGCAATGAAAATTAAATTGATCATATAACACAAAGAAGTTAGCATGCCTATGTGTAAACAGAGTTTGATCTCTAGCCTGCAAATTGATACCGCAAATATGATGGATGTAAAATTAGGGAGCGGCGAGTAAACGTCCCTTTGGACCCTGCTAGTGGACGTTGTGGTGGTGGAGGGGCTGGAATAGCAGACAGCAATGCTGGGTAGCAGAAGTACTGGCATGTCAGAGGAAGAGATTTTGCAGCTTAAAGAAACTGTCAAATTGGGAGAGTGAGACATGTTGGTGTGCATGATGCAGTGCATCTCAAATTGTTTGCCCGAACTAGCTCACAGGCTACTCTGTCCTTTCTAAGTCACAGAACAGAGCATTTGATCCTGTGTGAAATAAGAATAAAGAGTTTACAGTACAGTCTGCCAAATAAAATACACAGGCTCCACAGTAACATTTCAATGCAGCAAAAGCAACCTATTCATAGTGACATCCAAATATGCTTTTTGTCCCAATACTTAATATATGCAAATTTAATGATAGAATCGATCTTTGTCAGAATGGAGGAGAAATTGTGCAAATTCTTCCAAAACATTTTATATCTGCTCTCTTTAAATTACACTGAAGGTGTTGTATGGGATTCAAGTCAGCGATATACTTTGCCAGGTCATAGTTTCACTTTTTTCTTCTGTAGCTTTGGCTATGGCTCATTATAATGTCTCACTATTCGTCTTCTTCCAGGCCTCTGCTATTGGGAGTCGTCTCATCACCCAGTGTTCGGTATATCCACAGGAAATAGTTATGAATGTCATTTGCCCAGGAGTTTCTGCTCTCAAGCCTCATTACACACCAGCCTCCCATTTTCATTGTTGGTACTGTGCTCTTGACTATTCCCTTTCACTATGGACTTGGTCAGGTTCACGCTGAACAGGCTGAACTCCCTCTGAGCTGGGCCCACTTCTGTGAGTAAGCGATTGTATGAGACATAAGTCATATATGAAACAAAAACATTAACCACTGGAAGAAATGGGGATTTCTTTTTCCCTGATTTCTCATTTGGGTCATAAGACCCAAGAATGTTCTCCTGATATTCACCAGGCTTCTCTTTGTGTTATTTTGCAAAGTTTAACCTTCAGGTTTTGTGGTGTGGAACAACCAAAGTGGTTTTTTTCTTGGACATTGTCCAAATCATTGAGATATTGCAATGTCCTTCAGACAATCTGAGCTGTCAGACAAACTCTGATTTCCAATGATAACCCCTGTGCCAAGTCTGCAGCACTCGTCCATCTGCAAGATTGTGCATGTAAAGAACTGCCAGTGTTGTGATTTTAAAACTACTGTGACTCTGATTACCGGTACTGCAGCTTTTGCCTGTCCTTTTCCAGTTTTTTTTTTAAATTTGGAGACTTTTTTCCACATGAAACCTTATTGCAGACCTCCAGCATTAAGTTTCTGTTTCACAGTCTTTATTTTCAGCAGATTCACTAGTTTTTCTAAAGCATTGGTTTGATTGTTCAGAAGACAAGACCTGCATGTTTTATGATACCGTGGTTGTGTCCCTTTACATAGGTATTTCTCTTCAGAGGGCCTATAGAGAGGGGTTTTCAGCCTAGACAAACGTGCTCCTATGCAGTCGTCCAATAAATACATCAGCACATAGCTCAACGTGGATGACCCTCTGCATAGGCTGAATGCTGATTGCTTGGCAAGTGGGCCGGAACACAAAGGCAGTGACAGCAGAAGAGCATAAAAAGCACAAACAGTTGCTGCAGTGGATACTTTTCATTGTTTTTCACACTTGGCTTCACTTCAGTTCTTTGTGTGTTCTTTCTGTGGTTGTCTGAAGGACCAACGACAACACAAGCAAACCTAGCCCATAGAGCGGTTGTACCACACACTTTGGACACTGTTTCTATCTGGCAACAGATGCACAGATGCTCTCTGCAGTCCACCATAGTCTGCCAACACACTGTGGAGAACCACACTCAGTTCAGTACTCCTTATTCAGTATCAGTATTCTTATCAGTTTTCCTGATTAAACAGTAGCAAAACCAATTTTCCATAATTTATTGTTTAAATGCAGGTGATCAGCCATTTGTCATTTGCTCTTAGTTCTAAACTTTCCACTGACTTATTTTCACTTTCATGTTCTTGGCTAGCTTAAAAGCATTCCACTGCAAGACGAGTGATGGAAGTCATCACTTGTCTTGTCACCACTTAAGCTAGCAAAGAAGATGGAGCAACTACATCAGGGCAAATTCTGGAGTTCCTGATCACATCAGTCCCCGGGTGCTGAAGTCCTGTGCTGCCCAGCTGTCTGGCATCCTGCAGCATCTCTTCATCCTGAGTCTGCTGCAGGAAAAGGTGCTGGTGCTATGGAAGACATCGTGTTTAGTGCCGGTACCAAAGAAAGCCACCCCTTCTGACCTTATTGATTTCTGACCAGTTACCTTGATGTCAAAGGTCATGAAGGTGCTGGAGAGACTGGTTCTTGCCAGCCTTAGCTCACAGGTGAAACATCCTCTCGACCTGCTTCAGTTTGCTTACCAGCATCTTGTAGGGATGGACAGTAATGCTATTTACCCTTTGCAGCATGCTAACTGTCGCCTTGATAGTACTGGTGGCATTGTGAGAATTATGTTTTGTTGTTGTTTTTTCCAGTGTCTTTAATGTCATCCAACGACCTCTGTTGAGTGAACGGGTGTCTCCACCTCTACTGTTGAGTCATGCCTGGGTGATTGGTTTGAATTTGTGCTTTCTGCCTGTAGTCTTCTTTTTCGGTTTCTGTCAATCAGTGTAGGAACAAATGCATTTCACATGCGTCACACAAACAATGCCCCATAGGACTTCTCCACGTTAAAAGCTCGTACTTTTGAAGCACACAATGATCGCCACTGTGATCATTTAGGATTTCTGAAACGATTGTGTAGTCTTTTAGTTTCCTGTAAACTCAAAGACATTTAAACTTTAGTCATTGGGCTGTGGTTTCAACATAAGCACAAGTTTTTGACAGTTCCAGTGAAATAGTGGAATACACCATAAGAAGTTCAGCAAAACACTTCACAGTAATGCACTGTATACTAATACTTTTGGCAATCTAATCATGCAGTCGCAATTAATGTAACAGGTGCAGGACCTTGCCAAGGAGCTGCCTCTCCCTGTCCTTCTAGAAATGTGTGCGTGCGTGTTTACTTAGATGGAAAAGCCTGTTGTTCTTTGAAGGATCAAGGGGTTATCTGTAGCACTTACCATAATGCTGCAGCAACGTTTCAGTGGGCCAAGTTAAAAGTTTGAATTCATGCTGCTGCTTTGTGGTTAATAGTATATGATCAACAGTCTGCATCACCGTCTTAGTTTTTGGTAGTTTTTGTGGGAATGATGGCAGTGAGGTATCATCAGATGATAATATATGTACTGAAACTTCACCATACTTGGAACCACATAGATGTTTAATTGCATACATGAAAATGTAAAGCTTATAACAGAGGCCTGTGGAGAAAGGATGGTGCAACTAAAATCATCATTTGTTGTCTTTAAGGCTGTGGCTGGATCATTTTTAAAAAGCCTGTGAACAAATTGCTGCCTAATGCAATTTGGGGGCTATAATAATTTCTAATTTTTAATATGGATCGGGGATCAGCTTTGCATTTTAAAACTCTCCTTTGTAGCAAGCAATAGTTTTCCTTCTGCTTCTTTTCTTTTATATTCCTTTAAAAACAGATAGAAATATGAGATTCTATATCACAAATAACAGGCTAAGATGTTGCCTTTGTAATGTTGATTTAGCAACTTTTTCATGTTCATTGTCATCCCCTATTGAGTTTAAACATAGGAGAGTCAAAACTGATATGCTTGTCTGAGAATTTATTATAAGGTACTGCATATACGGCTAATTTATTTCTTCCTTTAATGATCCTTTCATTTCTGTCTGCAAAGGTTGGAGAATGGAACTGTCTGACTCGTCTGCCCAGTTATATTTTTACATCATGACAGATGGGGTGGATAAGTAGGTGGTGGGTGTGGTGTCTCCCCGTCGGTAAGAGGGGATTATGTGCTGGGAACTTTGGAGGCAAACACAAGTCGAATAAATATATAGAGAGCATGGAGTGCCATTCTGTATAGGCAGCGTCATTCTACATCTGACTGGCTGTCACTGCCATCCAGTGGGTGTAAAAATTCCAATGGAAATTGGAAAAAGGACTAGAAGGACTATTCACTGCACATGAATGTAACCAGCACTGTTGTGAAGCAAACATCTCTTTATGGGGGGTAAAAAAACCCCAACATATAACCTCGTAAATATGCTTCATCTGTCTGGTTTTAGATTAGATTGTACGTTTACATATATACTGTTTTTCGTACATAAAACAATTATCATCAAATCAGTTATTAAAATTAAATTATCAGGATAGCAGACAAACAGAGATTGATTTTTGATTCTTTTTATTTCCTTTTTCTCTCTCTCCTTAACACTTTTGAGTTTGAGTTAAATTTTCTTGTTCTTTTTGACGACGTAGCTTCTGTAGTAGAAGTTACTGAAGAGAATGATGAGGCTGAGAGAATATGCCAAAACAGCGATGTTCATAGAGTCAGGGAAGTCACAGTCAGCAAACAGATTGTAGGTGGTATGGATAGTCACTATGAAAAACTGGAGCTGTGAAGAGAAACAATAGCATGATGGTAGCCTTTCAGGGCACTTTGAGTACAAGAAAATTACAAGTTGATGATCATGTAAGAGATGAAAGCAGTAGGGGGTAACAGTAATTTTCATAGATGAGCTATATAGACTAGAACACTTTCAGCAAGTTCCTCTGTATATTGGGTGTACAGCTGTAGAGGGGTTGGAGAAATATCCATAGTCTGTATATAGAAAATGGACAAAGCCATGGTGAGGTTACCAAGTGGTTAGTGATGTATTGTTGGTAAGCCTTGAGTGGGCTCTTTCACCTTGCCAAATTGCTGTTTTGAAACCAAATATGACAAGAAAGGAGTGAAACAGAGGGGCACTACATTCTTATAGGGTAGTGACATGCCAGACACATGGGCAAGCTTACTCATTCATGGGACAATAAGTTACAATTTTATATATAATATTATATTGTATATAAATTGAGTTATGCTGAGTGTGACTGGAAATTAGTGATTAAGACCATAAACTCATTAGGAAAGTGTTCACTGTGATCACAGACAAGACAAGTAAGGCTTATTGTCCCATTGACTTTTACAGAAACCAGAGAAGTTTGCCCTCTGCTGGCCATTAGAAAGAATGCAGTCTTAAGCCCATCTTTTATATACAGTATATGGAAATGACTCCAAAGTTATTCTTTAGTCACTCGTGAAAAGGAAAGAAATTATATGTAATATTAATGGTGTCATTATTAACCTTACAACCAGTGATGCTCACATGGAAGAAAAATAGTAAAGATTAGTTATCTTGCAGTATGTGGTGATTTTTTGGTTGTTTCTCAATAACATATGTTGACATATTTTGTGTAACCATATACATATCCTTTAGATACTATGCAATATGAGTGGGGTTTTTTTTATCGTTCTTTTATAAAAACAGAGTAGGGTTGTCACCAGAGAAAAGGTACTCATTAAAAAAAGAAAATAAGTCACCATGTGAAGGTGTCCATTGGATTCATAAAGATGGTCACGAGTGAACTACCTCAGCTTCAGTTAACTAAATTGTAAAGACAAGTGTTAATGATGGCTTGGGGGTGGTTTTGAAGGTCAGTGCAATTATTGTCACAGAATGGCAGTCAGGGACCATACTGACCTATATAAGCTGAAGCCATAGGAGAAAGAAAAAAACACAGGATGCATTGTCTTTTCATTAGACTTTAAGTAGAAAACAGATGGTCCAGTAGTTAGCTGAGGAGCATCAGTGCTGCTAATCTGTCTCGTTTTGCCAGCAGTCAGTCAGAACAATGACAAACCAATCAGGAAGCCTACACGTTAAGCTCATCAAAACCAAATTATTAAGCCTCTGAGATCTAAGTCGTCATTGGTGATGACTAAGCCTATCATGTAAAGGACTTTTTGGTGTTATTTAAGTGTTCTACCAAGGCAGCGAGAGAACAAAGAAAATATTTCTAAGTGACACACATCCACAACTTTTTATATTTTTTTTCCCAAAAAGTCCATTCTGGCTTTTTCCAAAATGTAATGTCAGGATTATCACCTGTGATGGCTTAGTAGTAGTTGTTGTTGTACAAGCTCCTAAAATACACATAGCAGAGTCAGGAAGGTGACTGCCTTTATGCTATAGATAGAAATACAGGCTGATGGCTTAATGAGCCATAATGAATTATGCAAAAACATAAAAGGGAGCTAAAAATTAAGAGGAGATCGTTTTTAAGTTAGAGTATGATCACTGTAAAATGAATGTGACTGAGATGCATACTGACCAGCTGTAGGGTGGTGAGGTAACGTTTCCACCACAAGTATTTGGTCATGCTTGGTCCCACAGCTGCCAGGCCGTAGTACATGTACATCACTATATGGACGAGGGAGTTAATCAGACCTATCAGGAAAGCTGTAGACAGACACTCTGAATGAGAACCATATATTATCTCCTTGGATGTTTCTGTTTGCTCCTCACAGACTCTTTAATCGCAATATTTTGTAAGACTGGGATAGTGGGTTGTACTCACACTGTCCACCAGCAACATATTTAACCCCAGCCCACCAGTTGAAGATCATCGTGGCATGATGGTAGACATGGAGGAAGGTCAGTTGACTGTTCTTCTTCCTTAGGATAAAAAATATCTGAATCACAGAATCACACAAAAACAGTTAGGCAGAAGCGTCTTGCAGCCATGGAAATACATGCTCGTATAAGCTTGCTTGAAACTCACAGTGTCACAGAGCTCTATAACTTTGGAGAAGTAGAACCACCAGCACACTCTGGCCATCTGTCCAACATTATAAAAAGTACATTATTAACCTTCGTGCACTGCAGTTCAAACAATTTTTAAAAAAACATATACACAGTTCTGTAAAAAATATTGAGCCATGAGCATTCTTTACAGTTTTCTATGAAAATTGGAATTGCAGAAATTTACAGAAATATGCAAACATAAATGGAAACAATTCTCTACAATTCCAATGAGCTGCAAAGTCCAACTTTATGAACACCTCTATTCTTAAACACAGCCTCAACTCTCTTAGGAAGCTTTCTTATAATTTTTCCTACTTCACAAAGACAGGACTGTCAAATACTGTTCATCTGATGTAGACAGCTTTTTAGGTCTGCCACTTCTTCTTTTATGACATGATGTCAGTAACAAAGGATCTAATTTAAAATTGGTTCTTTGCTAAATTGTCTATTATGTGTAGACAAAACACTGATTCATCAGTCTTTAAGTGGGTTAAAAAACAAAAAAACTTTCTTTTGAAAATGATCAGGTACAAGGACTGGACTGAAAATAAGTGAAAAAGAAGCCAATGTCCAAAGACAAACTTTGACACCTTCAGAAAGCCTGGGGAGCTCTTGCTTAAGACTAATTTAAAAATGTACAAAACAGTCTGGCTGCTTGGAAGCAAAATCCAAAGAAATGGCTCAACAGTTTTTTCACAGTACTGTACATATCAAAATTCATTTAGTGAAAAACATTTACCCTCATGGCCAATGGGCTGTCACTGTAGTCCACTGGCTGACACAGCAGACTGTATCCTGCCAACCAGGAAGAGGTTGTAAACTGGAAAGAGAAAAGCTGCTCTCATCTCTGCTTGTTTTCTTTCATTTAGCAGAAGGACGTTTCATTTATTAGTTAAAAATCCTTTACCAAATATTCCATCGAGAAATAGGACACATGAACCATGTGGGACCATGTGATCTTTAAACTATGCTGCACATGGTGAAAATGTAGCCACTGGTGCGCAGCACAAATGACTCCCAAACAGAGCACATGGTAAAATGTCTGTTTACGCTCCAGCAGATGTGGATTGCTTTGGGTGGTGTTTCTGTCCAAAATTACCCATATTAAACTATTTTATAGCTCACATTAGTATTTTACAGATTCACAAACTTTGACAGCCATTTGGATGGTTTATTTTTTTATGATCTGTTTGCTCTGTGTGTTTTATATGCCAATAACTGTTTTAAGAGAGTTGACATGCAAGTACTAGAATCGACTAGCTACAAACTGCTACAAACTGAAACCACTGAGAAGTGAAGTGAGTTACAGTGATTATCTCATAAAAATGGAAGGTTCTGTTGGCATTTATGTCTCACTGGACACAAAAGGAGATACAGCAGGGATTGAAAGACACCCCCAGAGGTTCTGTGTCCATCCCCCAAAACATCAGAGCTGTTTTGGTCCCATGAGTAACATCTACACAACATTAAGCAGGTGGTTTTAATGTCATTGGAAATTGGTGTATTATCCTATACTGACTTCCTTTTAGCTGCTCTGAATTCCAGTTCCCCGTTGTCTTTTCCAATAGTTCCTTCAAGCAGTACGGTAAATACCTCATAGAACATGTAGGCAGACAGGCAGACCATGGCAAAGTTGTAAACTATCAAGACAGGTCTGAGGTTGACTGGCTGCCTCCTTGCCATTAGCTTTGGCCCCACCCATATAATGATCAAGTAACACAGGAAGACACAGCTAATTGGCACAGGAGAATAGACCAGAAGCCAGTTGTCTGTCCTTTTGTCTAAATGACAAGAAGGTGAGAGAAAAGCAGAGAGACTTTTAGAAAAAAAAACTGCTGATTTCTGAGAAAAAAAATGGGTAAATTCATTTACATGCCTCCATTTTCCAAAATCCCATGGTAAAATAACTGGACTTTCTGCCTCACAGTGAGCGCTTGAAAATCCTGAAACAGAAAAAAAATAAGCAATAGAAACTTTGATTTGCAAAGCTGAGGAAAACACAAAGGTTTTAAAATGAAATGGATAATATAGGTCTTTCACAGAAAAACAGAAAACCTCAAATGCCTTTTTGGTATAATGATCACACTTGCTTATGGTGCATTTATGCTGTTCTACATTATTGATGTTTCTAATATTGTATTCATTCTGCAAAGGTAAGGCCAGACATGATTTGTCATTGCATTAAAGTTTCATTTTGTTGTACTGCACTGGACTAGGTCTGGTTTCAAAACCCTCATCATAAGATGATGACTACACATAAAGTCATTTGCAGGTTTTTTGGTACAAACAGTAAAATGTACTCAAATAAACTTTTTTATATGAGTACAACTAAATGTTCCCAGCATTTTGCATGCTCATAAATAGTACTCTTCTCAAAAAGTCTTTTGCAACAAACAACGCCTCGCTGCAAAATTGATTAAGGTACCAGGAGATAATCTGGATTACAATTTAAGGATTATAGGCACTAATCCAAACGTATCTCTTTTGATAATGGATGATAACTAATAATCCTCTTGATGAATGGCTGACTGATGTGGACGACAGGGTGACGTGTGTCCTGGTGTGATTAAAGTATTACAGTGCTGCCATCTAGTGTCTGAAGATGAAAGTTGTGTGCACAGCAGGTGTGTTTCTCTTTACTTCACCATCAGACTCCTCTTGTGGTGTTAGCCCCATGTTTGCCTCAGGCTTGGGTAGAACTTTAGAAATATACAGTCTTTTTACAGATAAACTGGATCTCTACTGCTCTGAACTGCTATGTCTCAGAGGAGTTGATGCATTAGTTGCACTATTATATAAAAATAGAAAAAAAAAATACAAGAAGGGGGAAATCTGTATATTTTCAAACCTCCTACTGGACTTTGCCATGGGGTCAAAGAATGGAAATAAATTTAACAACCATACATTTTCCAGGCTAGCACATGTTTCGTCCACCATCAATAAAGCCAATGCCGAAGTGTCAGAAAGTGCAGTTCTTCTAATGGCTTCCAAAGAGTATCAGTCCCAATAGACTGCCATGTTAAAACGTCACTCATTAAAGTAACAGGTATCCAGCCTGGTGACTATACTGGCATTGAATTTGAGCATGTATGTGGTGTTGGTGCCTTTAATAGTATTTTTACTGGAATACTAAGCTAAATAATGTGGCTACAGTAAGTTGGTGCTCAGGTTTTGATGATTGTGTATTGAAGCTATACTGTTGATGAATGAAGCTTGTTAGCCAAGCTTGCTAGCCTTAGCTGATGACTTTAGCACGGCACTCTCATGTCCAACACCTGCTTTCAAAAAACGCAACGGGGCAGTGGATAAAACGATAAGGTCGAGTCTTCCAAAAGCAGAGTCCAGAAATATGTAGCTAATTCCGTCTTTTATATACAGTCTATTCATCAGTAACCTATAATTTGCAGTGGTGAGGAGATAAATTTGTTCTTTAACAGTCTGTTAATATTAAATATACTCTCCTACTTAATGTAAGTTAAAGCACTATTTAGAAGCAGCAGGCTGTGTGGCCAGAGCTAGGCTAAGCAGTTAAGCCTTACCTGTGTCCTCACAAGGATTTACGGAAAACAATCCCTAACAGAGCGGAACAGAACTCCTACGTGCTAAGGTTTCATGTGTAGATCAGTACTGAAGGGAAAGTTACAAAAAGATGCTTTCAAGACTAGAAATATACAGTATTTCAGCATGACATAACAGCATGAGCCTATGCATCTTCATTTATGCAGCAGTTATCATTAAGATAAGAGCTTTTAACCACAGCAGCCTCCAACAATGTGAGGAGAATCTACAGTAAACACAGCTGAAAATAACATTCACATTCAAAATAACATTCACCTTACCTTCATTGTGATGGTCTATAGCTGTGATTTCTCTCTTCAGCTCTGTCCTGTCAGAGTATGCGGCATCTCAGTCAAGTCCTAAGCAGGACTGAGTTAATCAGTGTGTGTGTGTGTGTGTGTGTGTCCGTGTGGTTTAACATATAGTACTACAGTGTGTAACTGCCAGCTAAATCCTATCTGAAAATGTTACTGCAAGTGTGACTGAAGAAAATTCAAGATCAAATGATACAAAAAGTTGAATAAATTCATTATACAGCTTGAATTTTTACTTAATAGATAAAATAATAAATCACTCTGTGTCTAGATAACTAGCAACAGACCACTGGTTTAAGGGAAAAGAAGAAGTTAAACTAAACTAATTGAATCCATTTAACACTGCCTTGCTACTGCCGGGTTTTTGTTATTACTGAAGTTAAAAAGGACACACACGCTCCCAAATGAATTAACTATTAGACATAAGACAAAAGAGTCAATTTTTAATGTTTTTTTTTAATAAAAATCACTTGGTCTCTATATCTGCTTTTTTAACCAAAACAATTTATAGTTTTTTTTCCACACTCACTGAATTAATAAGAAGAAACGTGAGTCACACAGCAAACATGCAGTGAATAACAGTGTGGGCTAAGCCTGTGGTGGATCAGGTGGATCCAACAGAAACAAATACTGTGAATGTCTTCTACATGCAACACACAGTGCCTAATGATTACATTTGATTAGTATATTCAGTTTTAAATCACCTCCTGTATTCCTTAAACGAAAAGTTGCAGCAAAGAAAAATTAGCACTCACATATCACTACAAATATTCATCATGAAGCATGATATTAATGGTAGTCATATCCACTTTAAACAGTAATCTGACTGAGGTTTGCTCAGCAGCAGTGCGCACCCTTCCCTGGCTCTGTGTGGGTGACAGTAACTCTTGATCCATCCCATCTCGCCACACACATCCATCCACAGTTTTCTGCAAGCAGCTTTTACACTGCAGACTTCATTAATGTGAGGAGATGGTGGAGATTGGTTACTTTATCCACACAGAGATGTGGAGTGTGGAAATGCCAGGAGAGAAACCACAGTATAATCACTGCTTATAATTAGACAATACAATAACATAAAAATGGATAAAAAACATTCAGATTGTAATCAAACTACACTAAAGCAAATTACAAAAGTTAGTTATCAGTGCTGCTGCCAGATTAATGATCATGTTGGTGTTGTTGATGGGGGGAATGGTGGTGGTGGTGATGAGAAGTAGAATCACCCTGATCCTGCTGATGTAGGGACTGATTCTGGTGACTGGAATGTTGATCATGGTGGTGATGATGAGAGGGGAGATCATCATGATGATGGTGGTGGTGGTGGTGGTGGTGGTGGTGAGTCCCTCCCGAAGCTGTGTCTCCCACTTCTGCACCTTCGTCACTGAGCTGAGCTGTGCCATTCTTTGTGATGTTGTTACCACCGACAGATGAAGTAGAATTATGCTGGAAAAGAGGAATATCACACATGCACAAGAGAAATACACAGTCACACACACCATATTCATTATTCTTGAGTTAAAGCTGCATCACACTCACAATTGTCACATTTATTTTGGCCACTTGGGGCCAGCACATTAAAGTAAAGGCACAACACTGATGTAGTAAAATGTTATCAACTTGCTATTAGTTATCATAAGCATTAGCTAATGTTTCTGATTAATATTCTTTACCTTTTGGTTAGCCTCGTTTCTGTTAAATGCTCTACTGTTCTTAAAACCAAATTATTACTTTTTTCTGGGTTTTTTCCCCAATCAAACCAGTTTTATTCCCAACATTTATTGATGTGGCTGATGAGAACCCAAACTGAGGGCCAACAAAACAACTCAACTAACTACAACCTACCAATAAATCTCAGTCAAGTTAATGTGAACCTGGCCAACAATTCCTTGCCAGTCTCTCACTATGAATAGGAAACATTACAGAACATAAAAATATTGAGTAGTTCCATCCATCATCCATCCATCCATTCATCCACCCACCCATCCATCCATCCATCCATCTATCTTTCCATCCATCCACCCATCCATCCATTCATCCTTCCATCCATCCATCCATCCATTCATTTATCCACCCATCCATTGATTCATCCATCCACCCATCCATTGATTCATCCTTCCATCCATCCACCCATCCATCCATTCATCCTTCCATCCACCCATCCATCCATTCATCCTTCCATCCATCCATTCATTCATCCACCCATCCATCCATCCATCCATCCATCCATCCATCCAACCATCCATCCATCCATTCATCCCAGATGTCATAGGATAAAGGACGGGGT
>VUQG01000361.1:7563-43406 GCA_015106755.1 Etia nguti
TTTTTTTTTAAAAAGGCCAAAAAAAAAAAAAAAAAAAAAAAAAAAAAAAAAAAAAAATCAATAAGGAGTTTTGCAGGCAGAAGGAGAACATGCAAACTCCACACAGAAAGCACCCAGCAGGTGGATTCAAACCCAGGACCCTCTAGCTTAGAGGCAACAGTACTAACCACTGGACCAACCAATGCTCAGATCATTATTTTGGTGGTTTCTGGTGACTTTTCTATTTTCTTAGATGCCAATAAGCTAGTTGTGATCATTCTAGAGATAATTTTTTAAAAATTGTGTGTGCTTCCCAGTGCATTTTTCTGCACTGCTTCTGTCATGGTTCTGGGTCTTTTACCCAGTGTTTTGTGTTTTTTGGTCTTTTCAAGTTCTGTTTATCATTCATTATCTTCGGTTTGATGGTTTTGGTTTAGACTTTCACCTTTGTGTACTCCCTTTCAGCGTTTCAGTCTTGAGCATTTAGTTCAAATTACTGTTTCCTACTTTTTCCTTCTATGTATGTTCCCCAATGTTTAGGCTAGTTCTGTCTGCAGTTCCCTTTTAGCTATTGGGCCTCTCTTCCTGTTTTATTTTAATACCATTTTGTCTCTTGCACATTGTGTATAGTCTTACCTTCTCCCCTGCTTCATTCTGTCAATTATTTTTTGATTTTTTGCTGTGTGCATGTTTTCACTCTTACTTTGACTTGGCCAAATCCAATAGTTACTGCAGCAGCACACGTGAAGCCTTTTATTACAGGAAAAGAGATGAAGTCCAGAAGGAAACCTGCAGAAGAGAAGCAAAGCAGTGGATGATTTACAGAACTCTTCAAGGAAAAAATATAAATTCTCATTAGATAAGGAGCTTATTTTCATGTTTGTAGGCTACCCATTCAATGCCGTTTTACTGTAAAAGTACACAAGACTAGTAAGTCATTCAAAAACAACCCACAGCACATTTAAGTTTGGATCGGGTCCTGGCCAAGAAGAACATGAGACAAGGTTTCATGTTCTCCTTGTGCCTGTGGAGTTTACTCCGGGTACTCTAGCTTCTTCCCACAGTCCAAAGACATGCTTGGTAGGGTAATGGCAATTCTAACCTAGATGTGAATGTGAACATGAATGGCTAACTCTCTCTGTGTGTCAGCCCTGTCCAGGGTGTATCCTGTGTCTCGCCATATGAAAGCAAGGATAGGCTCCAGCTCCAGTGGTTCACAAGTTTTTGAATAAATTCAGGAAAAGCCCAAAACTGAAATCACAAGCTTTCCACATGACCTTGGGAACCCTCCTCTCACCTAATCTCAGTAACGCCATCACCGCTTGGATGAGTCCACAGAGGAGGCTGAGCAGCACGGCTCGGTGAGGCTGCCCTCCCACCACAGAGGAGCACAAGAGAGACATGATGGCCGTGGGGCCCAGGGTCACGTCCTTAGAGGTTCCCAGAAAGGTGTAGATGAACCCCCCCATGAAGGCCGAGTAGAGTCCGAACTGTGGACAGAAAAGAAAAGAAAGTCTGAACTGATTATGCAGCTATCTATTTTTTCATCTTAAAGCTCATGTCTCAGGAAAAGAGGAAAGCCAAATTAGTTATCCAGAGGGAGGTGAACCCTAAAGGAAAGCCTAAGACTCGCCTGCACAGGAAGGCCGGCCACTTCAGCATAAGCCAGCGCCTGTGGTACAGTCGTCAATCCAACAGTGAGACCCGCGAGGACGTCCATCTTTAGCCACTTCAGGTTGTACTTTGGCAGCCATGAGAGGATGGGCAACCAGGCCTTCAGGGTGCTGTAGAAACAGCAGCGCCGGGCTGACTGTCTTCTCATCAGACGCCGTTCCATCACACTTAGAGGTAAAGACCGGCAGGAGAGGAATTCAGCAAAGAGACATCTGTACCAGAAAAAAAATAAAAATGAACAAAATGAAAGCCACTCACACAAAGCATGAGTTTTCCCCTGAGCTTTAAATGTCATCAGGTTTGCTGGGTGCTGCTCAGGTTTTTTTTGTTTCCTACCTCCTGCTGAGATGTCCAGCATTCAGGAAAACGCCACAAAGATGCTGCTCGTGCAAGCAGGTGTCAACCTGTTTGTTTGCACTTCTTCAAGGCGAGGACATATCTTCAGGTGCATGTTGCGATCTGCGTGCCACAAAAAAAGAACTATTCACAAGCTCACTGTGTGTCATTTACAATCATATGACGATCATATGACAGCTGGGTGCTTTGCATACCTGTATCTGAACAGTCAGGACATTTTTTTTTCATGAAGTCACCCACACCTTCAATCTATAAACTTCCTCATCAGAAAAGTCCAACAGATAGGCCCACAGTCTTACGTGAACTTGTCCTCAGACTGATACTTTATCTCCCACTGTGTCTGATTATGAGTCTATGTTACCCAGACTATAACAATCTTGTAATTATCACCTAACAATAATGATGATAAACTAAAAACAGTGATGTGTTTGAGTGCAAGAGAGAAGAATGCAAAGAAGAGACTGAATTAGTATTGTACAGAATAGAAACAGAACAGAATACAATAGAAATTTGACAATATAATATAAAATAACGTCACAGTGTTTCACCCAACTGAACCAAAATAGACTAAAATAGACAAGAACAGACCAAAATAAAGTAGAAAAAACTAAATAAAATAGAATAGAGTAGAATAAAACATAAATTCTTACACAGGGTGATGCTTTCTCTTGACTGGGCTGTGATTTTTCACGTCCTTCTCTATTGTTCCTTTTGCTAAACCCACTTCCCAAAAAACATTTCGCTGACTAGGCGCGAGACAAAGTCGTTTCCTGTTTTTTTTTTCTCCTCACGTGACTTGGATCATGTGACTCCAAGTGGGCGGGCTTTGAGTTGTTTGAGGAAGTATATTTCACGTCGTTCCAACGGTGCCTTTTCAGTGCAAACTTTAGCGAGTTTTATTTTCATATTTAAAGGTTATTTTTCTGTGGAGAAATAGAGGAAGAGCGCATCATGCTCCCCCGGGTTGTTTGTCTTATTTTCTTAGCATCATGTTGCATCAGAGAGTCCAAAACAAGAAATGTGCTTCTAATAATTGGTGAGTTCACATTTTTGTGCTGCTGGAGAAACTATAAATCCTTTCTGTTGTCTGGCTGAAATATACCCTCAGTTGCCATTACAATACTCTGCAGAAATCTTGAGCCACCGTTTATTTCTTTATATAACAGACGTTTAATGGTTCCCGAAGTTTTTCTTTGGACATTTGCTGCTTGTTCACTCATTTTTAATCCACTCCTTGTACCTGATCAGTTTCAGAATTATTTATTTATTTGTTTTGTTAAACAGCTTAACACTGACCCGTGAATATCCTGAGGCACTTTGCCACCAGCAGGCTGTCACAAAAACACGTTATTTGCTTCCTTTTTTTTTTTTTTTTACTTAGTTGGATCTATAAACAAATAACACAGTTTGATAGGGATAATAATAATTTTAAAAAGTTGTATTTTTGCACCAACAATGTTTTTGCCAAAGATTGACTAGCCAAATCTTGGGATATCTCGGCTCAGTGAGCCCTTTGTTTTTTAAAAATCTGCAGAAAGTGGAGGACAAAAGTGGCAGGCTTAAAAAAAACAAAGTATCTACAGCATTAATGATTAATGAAAGCGAAATGGGGAAAAGGCTAAGGTACACCAAATTACACAAGAATTGAACTGGAAATCAACAGTAACAGTCTTTTCTCCATCTTATGGAGACATGAATCCAAATTTGAGATTGTTGGTTCAAATCATTGTTGGTATGTACAGAGAAGATCAGGAGAGAGGTACAACAGTGAGTGTCTACAGCCATCTGTAACAGTGCAGACTCTCCTATGGTTTGGGGCTGGATTACAGCATTGTGTTGGGGATCATAAAAACTGATGGACGCAGAGATGGAAGCAAAAAGCGTCTTACTGACAACAACTTTAATTTTTCAGTATGAAAATTATCCCAAACGCACTGCCAATGCAGTTAAAGCATGCCTGGATAGAAGAACACATACTGGGGTACCATCAATCATGGATTGACCTCCCCAGAGCTCAGATCATTAATAGGGAACAGTGCAAAAGAAGAGATTTGAATTACCTTCAGGAAGCCTGGAGAATGACTCCTGAGGACTGCTCAAAGAAATTACAAGAAAGCTTGCCTAAGACAATTCAGGCTGTGTTGAAGAAGAAAAAAAGATAGTCATACAAAATATTGACTTTTTGGATTGTATAAAGAAATAACTAGAGGCACAAGATTTGCACAGTATTGAAAGTGTGTGATGCAGGTTATAACTGTTTTATACAGTTGCTTTTATTTTGTTTATTAATAGAACCTCTATCCATAATATAAAATAATTAAGTTGACCAAATCCAAACAAACTAAATATGAGGCAGAAGTCTGTTTGTGTGTTACAATCTTGAGCCGTATGTTTTTCTGAATGTTATAACCTTCATCCAAGTAGATTTTATTATTGTACAAATCTTCTATAAAGGAATATGTTGTGGATGAAATTAATCTAAAATGATCTGTCAGAAAATGCCAAACAATTGGGGAAAAAAAATGAAAACTATACTCAGGAAAAAAGAAAAATGTCAGTGTCTCTTTACACGAAGCCAAATCCATCAAGGAACACTTTTCCTACTTGAATCCTCTGCACTGAATCCCAACCTTAAACCCATCCTGTACTTCTGAGAAGAACTGGAATTGTTACTCAAAGCCAGGTTTCATTGCCCTACTGACTTTGCAAAGCAGTATATAGATGCCAAAGATTTTAGAGATGATTAAAAATCAGTTATGGGCATTTTGTTTGAGCTCCCACATCAGTTTCTGTCTTTTCCTCCTAACAGCTGATGATGCAGGTTTTGAGACAGAGGTTTATAACAACTCTGTGGTCCACACGCCTCACCTGCGCTCTCTGGCTCAGCGCAGCGTGGTGTTCAAGAACGCCTTCACATCTGTCAGCAGCTGCTCACCCAGCCGCTCCACCATCCTCACCGGCCTGCCACAGGTGAGACCCATACACCTGTGAATGCCTCTCCTTTAATCGTGAAGGTGAATTACTGAGGTGTGTTTCTCTTGTGGTTTCCAGCATCAGAACGGCATGTATGGACTTCATCAAGGAGTCCATCACTTTAATTCTTTTGATGAAGTACAAAGTCTACCACTGCTTCTCAGACAAACCAACGTACACACGGGTAGATAATGAAATGACCAGTTTTTTCTCATGTCTATAATCAAACCTTTCTTATTTTTTACTTTTTGAACCCACTGATTCTTTTCTCACAGGTATAATTGGAAAGAAGCACGTCGGCCCTGGATCTGTTTACCCTTTTGACTTTGCCTACACAGAGGAAAACAGCTCTGTCCTCCAGGTGGGGAGGAACATCACCCGCATCAAACTCCTGGTCCGCAAGTTTTTCCAGACTCATAAAGAGGAAGCCTTTCAACGAAGGAACGAGAAAAAAGCAGAAAAACATAACCGGGGGAATATAAAGAATGAAGAGAGGCCATTTTTACTTTATGTTGCCTTCCATGATACTCATAGATGTGGACACTCGCAGCCGCAATACGGAGCTTTCTGTGAGAAGTTTGGGAATGGTGAAAAGGGGATGGGTAGAATCCCTGACTGGACACCACAGTATTACACACCAGAACAAGTAAAGGTCAGAGAAATCCCAGTTTCTAATTTAATACCTGGTTTATGTCATTATTTTACTGTTTTAAAAAGAAAACGGCTATAAAAATCAAAGCAGGCTAATCCATTTTGCTGAAATTTCATTGCAGCAGCTGACAATAGTACTTTTTTTGGCCCCCGCATTGTTGTATGCATGCCTGACAATGTCGGAGCATGCTCCTACTGAGATGGTAAATGGTATCCTGGGGAATTTCCTGATCTCCAGATCTGGACCAGGACATCACTGAGCTCCTAGATAGTCTGAAGTGCAACCTGGCAGCATCAGATAACTTGAAATATAACATATCAGAGTTGTTCTATTGGATTTAGGTCAGGCAAACAAGGGACCCAGTCAGTGGTATCAGTTATACTTCATCCTCCAGGAAGTGCATGCATACTCTCGCCACATGAGGCCAGGCTTTGTTGTGCGACTGGAGGAACCCAGGAACCACTGTGCCATTGTACTGTGTGTGCCGTTGCCTAGCCTGTAGAAGTCTGTGCTTCCCCAGACCATCACTAAACCACCACGAACCGGTCATGCTGAACAACATTACAGGCAGCATAGCATTACGTTCTCCGCAGCTTCTCCAGACCCATTCCCATCTGTCACATGTGCTCAGGATGAGCCTGCTCTCATCTATGAAAAGTACAGGGTGACAGTGGTGGTCTTATAAATTCTGGCCTTTTTCAGTAAATGCCAGTCAGGCTCCACGGTGCCAGGCAGTGAGCACAGGACCAACTAGAGTACAACAGAGTACTCATCAATGATGGTTTTATCACTTTTTTCATATTTGACCAAACACCAAATACAGCATTTAAGATTTGATCTTGAGCTCACTGCTGCTTTGCATTGCAGCCTGCACAGCCTGCAGTTGAAAATGACAGAAATGTCAAAATGCCAAAATTTTCCACAGTTTTTTCTCATCTCCCAGTTTGTGTTTCTGACTCAACCCTCATCATATAATTAGTCTTTGCTTCTTCTTTTTTTCAGGTTTCCATGATGGTTGAATTAAAGCTACAGAACTTTTAACACATGATAATGCAGAATTTCCTCATCTTGTGCACTTTAGGTTCCTCCTTTTGTGCCGGATACACCAGCATCACGAGCTGACTTGGCTGCACAGTACACCACAGTGAGCCGGCTGGATCAGGGTGCGTAACGGTTTTAGAACATAGAAAAAGAAGGTTGTAAAACACTAAACTACGATGCTGCACATTTCGCCTGCAGGTATCGGTTTAGTTCTTCAGGAGCTCAGAGAAGCCGGTTATGAGAACGACACTCTGATCATCTACAGCTCAGACAACGGTATCCCCTTCCCAAATGGCAGAACCAACCTGTATCACTCTGGGACAGCAGAGCCGATGCTGGTGTCCTCTCCGGAGCACAGGGAGCGGTGGGGAGACACCAGCGATGCCTACGTCAGCCTGTTGGGTAAAAAACTGCAAGATACAAGGGAGGATGCAAATGGACCTTTTCTCAGTATTATAGGCCTTAAAATTAAGCAGCTATTCATTATGAGCACGGAGTGAGCTGCAGGTTAAAGTTAAATGCTTACACCACTCATTCCTAAACCTTTCTGGATTGTTAATAACAAAACAATAAAAAAAATTCTAATAATTACGAGCCAGTAAAGTAAAGAGTGACAGAGCAGGAGAGTCGGTGTGTTGATCTGAAGCAGCCACAAGATGGAGACTGAACAACAGAGCATGAGACCTCAGCAATTTGAAACAAGTAACATATAAAATGTTATTAAGAAATATTGAGAGAAGGATTAAAAAATTAATAGACTGTACGAGTAGGGGTATTTTCTCAGGCTATCAACAAATACTAACAAAAATACAGATATGTGGCTTTCTTTTTCTTTTCTTTTTCTTTCTTTTGACAGTGTTGTATAAATATGAAGGTATCCCTTTGTTTTAAATGTACTATTTAAACCTAAGGGATATTATATTATTTTCTGTGTGCCTATTTAAGAATTCCTTTAATTATTAGTAACTTAAGATGAACATTTGTCAGTTTTTTGTTAGTTTTTACTATCTTTTCCTTTTATTTTTACAGACATCACTCCCACCATCCTCGATTGGTTCTCTGTTCCTTACCCATCCTACAGCCTACCTGGCACCCCTGCCTCCCAGGTCCACCTCACTGGCCGCTCGTTACTCCCTGCTTTGGTCACTGAGCCCAGCAGCTGGCACACCGTCTACTCCAGCCAGTCGCTGCACGAGGTCAGGACATCACCACCACTTTAGCTTGATCAATCATTTTCATTTCCAGCTCCAGATTTTAATTTTGGACTCTACTGTGGTAGCCTTGCATGAGTCGCAATTTAAAATATTCCTTATCTAACTGATGATGAGCTATTTTCACTCCTCTTACTTGAAGCCAACTTTTTTCTGATTGGCTGCCCCTTACAAGCAAAAGGTTTTAACAGCAGTGTGCTTACAGCCAGAGTTGTATGCCTGACATGACCATATAAGAATAGCTGCTTTCACTGGACTCACACTGAGCCAAGAGTAGGGGAAAAAGTCTAAAACCAGGTGCTTAGAGCAGTGTGAAGCCTGTGCTTTTTGGCTCAGAAGGATTAATTGCACATACACTGACATCTTTATTTTAAATTCGCTGTTGCAAAAGAATTAATAAGACAGAAAATCAAGAAAAACATGACAGCACCATTTTAATGAGAGAATAAAATGTTTTTAACTAAAACTTTTGTTTTGATTTCAGGTCACGATGTACTACCCGACTCGCTCTATTCACCAGGGGCCGTACCACCTTTTGCACAACCTGCACTACCGTATGCCCTTCCCTATCGATCAGGATCTGTACGTGTCGCCCACCTTTCAGGACCTGCTGAACCGCACCACGCTGAGTCAGCCGACACACTGGTTTAAAAGCCTGGAGCAGTACTACTACAGAGCTCGCTGGGAGCTGTACGACACCAGGTCTGTAACAGCTGCCGTCGCTCACTTTGTTCTCTGCTGATCCAGTTTTTCCCTCAGGAGAAACAAACCCGACCTTATTCCTGATAACTATCAGTCCCTGCAAAGGACAGGAGTCCTCATGGAAAAGTGGATCACAGTACTTGACCTTGATCAGTGAATGACAGGGGCATCCACCGATTCCAGTGAGATAAACCTAAAACAGCTGATTTAGTGATAAGGAAACAACTCTGTCTCAGAAAACAAAGAGTAAAGGTCAAAAACAGAAAAAGAATCACATGTTGAGCTAATTTTATTTGCCACGATTTTTCAGATTTTTTGTTTTGTGATCAATCAGTATTTAAAACTCTTTTTTTTTTTTCAAACACTATTGCAATTGATGTTAACGGTTCCTTCTATGAATCTCCTGCCCTTCGCCCACATATTCAAGAACACAGAAAAAGACACGCATGTTAGGTTAATTAGTGATTCTGAATCTGCTATGGATGTGAGAAGGATGACGTGCTTAAAGAGTACAGAAGAAACATGTACTGGTTAAATGCAGCTCATCTTTTGAAGCACTTTGAGTGGTCACTAAGAAAAATGCTATACATAAATAGCAGGCTGTTTCCATTTAAACCTTTTTACTTTACGGTTTGTGTGTCCATAATTGTTCACTGCAGCAATAACAAGTGAAAAACTGAGGAGGATGTTGATAATGAGCTATGCCGTCTTTCACACTAAAAATCAGCAGCACCGTCTTTGCTGTGACTTTTACCCTGAGGTTAATCAGATGTGAGTAGAAAACGTAGATGGTCCACTAGTTGAGTCCACCACATCTGCAGACACATCGTTCACATCTTAAATCAGAGGGTTAACAGACTGTTCACTCAGTGCATTAGAGTGTAAAACTTTTTTAAAGATGACATTCATAACAACAGATGAAGGTGACTGTTAGCTGAAGAGTGAACAAGCACAAACGTAATCAAGTTTCTTTTTTCTCCGTTTTTCCAGTAATGAACACTATTGATAGTTGAAAACTAAAACTACACCACGGATTGGCTTTGAAAACCATGTTTAGCTTTATTTAAAACAGATTTTCAACAACCTGATTGAATACACAGTATAAAAAAAAACTGTTAATGAATGACTTATAACACACTATAATGCAGGCATACACTTGTATAAGAACATTTTAACAGATCATTACTTGTCATAATTTATTTCACCATTCTTTCTTACTCCTCCTTCTGCTGTGCTAATGACTGGTGACCTAAAGGTTTTAATTAATGAATAATAAACCAACATAAACACCTTATTTAACCTTAATTATGTTGTGCATTTTAAAAAAGTATTTGAAGGTAATATTAAGCTTTTTAAAGCAAATTAAGAGTTAAAAGTTGGTTTCATTCTTAGGCTATGTTTAGTACTTTTAAATGTAATGTATGAGGGAAAAAAAACACCAGTCAGATATAATATTAGCAAATAAAATGCTTATTATTTGCACTGGCAATGGAGGCAAAACTCCATCCAACCATCTATCCATCCACCCACCCATTCTCTTATTGGGTTTAGGGTTGTGTAGCTGTAGCCTATCGGATGCGTCATGGGGTGAAATTCATGTTAAACCCTGGACGGTTCAACAGTTTAACTCCAACATATTTCCCTGAAAAAATGACTAATTTTAATAAAACTAAGTTGAAGAGTTATCTTAGTGAATAAAACTCATTATTTTTACATTAGATAGAGGGATTTGGAGTGAGTAATTGTGGCTTATGAGCTCAGTCTTTCTAAAATGTTTAAATATTAATAATTGCATCGCTAACGCAGGACAGACCCACTGGAAATGAAGAACCTGGTCTCAGACCCGTCCTACAGTGGCGTGCTAGAGAGCCTGAGGCAGGATCTGCAGAAGTGGCAGTGGAAGACTGGAGACCCCTGGGTCTGTGGACCAGACTATGTCCTGGAGGACAAACTGGAGCCACACTGCAGACCACTTTACAATGGACTATGAGGGACCCTAATGGTACCTTCAGTCACGTTGACTGATAAAGCTCTATTTACTTTGTAAAATACAAGATGTTTATTTTAATTTCTAATTTTGTATGTCAGTGATGCTTTTAATGCTTAAAATAAACAATTTAAGTTGCTTTAATTTGTACCGTCCGCTTTATGTTACTGCATAATTTAATCGCTTGTCGTTTTTCTCCATCTCTGTACATTTAAGGTTAATTTTCTCCTTATCCAGACTCCCAACATAACCCTGAGTTATAGAAAGGCAACATATTTAGACACCTTTTAACTGTTTTTGTTATTGGTGATAGATTGATCTGATAATTGAAGACTGGGTGGAGTTCATGACGCATGACTGGTGATGTCAGCAGATCGACCTCGAAAGGTTCTTTTGAAATAGGACCGTTTTTCCTCGGAGCTCCACTTTGAAGTGTGACTGGTTCGTTAAATCCTTGTAGGAAGCTGTTAAAACTCATTCACTCATCGATCGGCTCATCTGATCTATCTGCCTATACTTAAATTCAAGATTTTGAAGCCCTTTGCTCTGATTTTGCTTGATCGAGCTGATTTCTGTGAATGAAGTAATGAATCGTAACTTTTCACTGATGTGAAAACTCAAACAAGAAATTCTAAAAATTGACCAGTCTGCCTATTTTACATTGAGATTTAATAAATACGGGCAGTTAGGACACACACACAGTCTCATAAGCTATTACTGGGTGATATATTAAGGAAAAATTGGAACCCCTTACCCCTCAAGCGAGGTTATTCAGTGATTCTGTTATGCTGTGGGTGGCATTTTGCTGGCATGGTTTCACTACACTTATTCCCTCAGATGACTGCTTCTTCCAAGATGACAAAGCTCCTCATCCAAAGGGGGCACTGACTCACTTAATAGTTTCATGAGAATGATGTGATTCATATGCTGAGACCTTCACACTTACCAATTTTGATTCTAACTGAACATTTGAGGGATTTTCAACCAACTTCTTCAGCAGCATCTCTACAACCATCAACAAATCGACAAATCAGGGAATATCTTTTGGAAAGAGGAAAGAAAAAAAGACGCCTATCACTTTAGTAGAATTCTTTTAGGAATTAATCAGTGAAATACAAGGTGTCTTCCTTTAATGTGTTTGTCTATTGTTAGTCTATTGTGTTTTGACTACAGTGTCAGTGTCTGTCACGGTCGACTGATGTTAATCAATTTCGCTCTGACCTCTTCAAGGGTCAGAGATTTGCTGACGTCCTATGACCCTCCAACTATCACTTACCACATACACACACACACACACACACACTCCAGTGGCGCCATCAAACCATCAAGAACGGATCAATTCGGATGTTTTTTTTTTTTCCTTTTGAAGATGGATCATCATCCGCCCACCTCATAGCTCTGATTTGACGAACGACCTGGGTCACGATAACGTCGCCCAGTCAGCCTATATAAGCACCAGAAAGTTTCCTGAACACCAAGCAAACCAAACGCACCGCTGACGAGAAAAGTCCTGCGTAAAACGTGCCAAGACGGTTCCAGACATGGAGAAATCAGTCAGGTTCGCTGTGGTGTGCGTCGGAGTGTCTCTGCTCATCTCCTGCCATTCAGTCGAAGCCTGGTACAAGCAGACCACCGGTCCAAGTTACTACTCGGTTGGTCGCGCCTCAGGTTTGCTGTCCGGTATCAGGAGGTCACCGTACGTCCGGAGATCCGACTCCGAGGAGACGCTGATGGAGAGCGGAGAGACAGTCGGTAACAACGTAATCCCGGAGACTTCCAGGCAGATCTCCATCCTCAAAAGCATGGTGAGTGCCAAAAATGATACTACAAACGCTATTCTTGTTAGAAAGAACTTTAAAACATAACCATTCAGATCAAAATGAGGAAGGTGTGCACGTAAAGTTTGCTTTCCATTCAGCTCCAATACCCACACTGGCGACTAGTTAGTGCTGAAAGTTTTTTTTTCTTTGGGGGGGAGGGGTGTTAAAGATTTCAGTCACGATGATATTAAATTAATACTGCTGATTTGTTTTTGTTTTTATCATAAAGAAAAAAAAACTGTCAAATAAAAAAGAAAAATCAAAGGGTCGGGCGCTGAAGGTCAGATATCGCATATTTAACTAAATCTAAACTTCAGGACTAATTATTTTAGTCGACATGATTTTATGCAATCGGTCTAAATCAATGAAATGTAGTTTTTCAGGCTGGAACTCTACCGAAATCTAACAGTGGTTGAACAGGACTCGTCTTTTCCCTTTAAATTCTCTCATCGGTGATTTTCGCCTCATGCAGGCCATCTGCGTGAAGGACATCTCTCCAAACCTGAAGAGCTGCGAGCTGATGCGGGACGGGACGGGCACCTTCCAGTGCAAGGCGGACGTCTTCCTCACCCTGGACTCCCTGGACTGCCTGTCCGCGTGAGTCCCGATCGGACTCGTCCTCCGCAGAATCCCGGGAGCACTGCTGTGGAAAACGGAAAAAAGGAAAGGAGTAACGAGGCTGCATGAGTGTGAGGGTTGGTGGCGACTCCCGGGAAAGACCCACAAATTGTCAATGACGGACCGCTGCAGACTCTGAATGTTCTCTCTTATTTAAGAAACCCAACATTGTTTAGTTTTGCTTTGGTTGCGTAGACATGAGTGTAAAAGAGAAAGAAAAAAAAACAAGAAAAAAAAAATCGGTGTGAGAGAAGTTAGCTCAAGCCATTTTCTTTCCAAATGATTTTTCATCTTTAGTGTTTGAATCCTGACATTTACCTATGTTGCCAAACTATATTAAATATACGAGAAGTCGACTGCAGAGCAGATTTACTGTAAAGTACTTTTATTTATTTTATCTATTAAAATGATCAAACACTGGTAACCTGCTGTGTGGTCTAACTGTGTCTTTAAATCTCCAAGTGCACAGGGGACACATAAGTGATCCAGCACGGGATTATTTGAATCTTATCCATTTGCATGATTTCCTTTGAGTTGGCAGCATAACATTTATTTTGTACTCCCGATTCAGTACAAAACACTGTACAAACCATAAAGTAAGTCTCAGAACGTAACATTTAATGAACTGAAAACATAAAAATAATTCAGATAGAAGAAACAAAGAATGAAAAACACATTTCATACATGCGTATGAAGCATTTATATTACAGCACAGCAAAACAACTTCACCAGGCACTTGGGGGTGTTTTTCTCACAGTTTTTCTTTTTTAGTATCCATATCACACTGCAGCAGTCATTACCATATCTTGTTTATTACTGGAGTCAGTAGCACAGGGGAGCCCTGAAAACAAACTCCAGCTCAGCTAATTGCAAACAAATCACATATAGGAGGCTTCAACCTGGTTGAAAAACATAACAAAACAGGGTTTGTGTGTAATACTGGAACGATAAATGTCATTCGTGATGGGAAGGAAATTAACCACACGTCAGACTTTTCACTTTTTTAATTCTAATAAGTTTCCTGATATCAGTGTGACTGGTAGGAATCAGAAGACAGAGGGGCTGTGCACGGATTAAAATGTGGGTGTTTTTAGCTCAGGATGGCAAGTCAACCCACTCTGGTGTGTTTTTAAAGTGATTACCGCCTCATTAAAAAAAAAACAAGCATGACGTGCAGCAAAGTGAAGTGCTCCACCAAAGTTACTGAACAAACAGTAAACCCTCACACACGCTCCATGCTGGCCCCACATTCACAGAGGAAGACACAAATAAATGCCTCATGTATCTATATCCAGTCTTCAAAATAAAATCAGGGTCACCTTTCATAGTTTGACTTCAGTATAAAACTACAGTATAAAACATTAATGCCCTTTACTTTCAATTAAAGGTTTCAAAAGTCAACATTTCAGGGACCAACACAAAGCAAAGCATGAACTAAGTGGTCCTCCACTTCGATCTGCTTTGAAACAATTTTTAGAAGCTACATGTGATCATGAAACCGAAGAAGAGCAGCAGAGCTCCCGGGGTTCTCCTCACACTAGAGAGAGCAGGCATCACGTTTGCGTGACATGATCTCCATATTTCAGTATTTAAAATGTGACATCTAAAGTTCTCACGCTGCCAGTCACAGGAGCGACACGGCCTCCAGGTTCTCTTTGATTATCGTCTCCATAACCACCTGAAAGACAATCTGGATATTGGAGGTGTCGGTGGCTGTAGTGAAGTGGTGATAGATGAGTTTGCTGGGCGTTTTGTTTAGTGAGACGAAGGTGGCGGCGATGAAGCGGGCGGCCGAATCGACGTCACAGTCTGCACCTGCCGAAGATGAGAGGGGAGAGATCAGATTCCCGAGCAGTGATACCTGTACAGCACAGCGTGTTTGCGAAAACTCCCAGAGTCGCTTAGTCAATGTTGAAAAAAAATGAAATTCTGAATTATGTATTTGCATTTATGAGGAGGTGTGACACCAGCGGCAACTGGCCCACTGAGGCAGTGGAAGTTTCTACTTTTCTATTACAAAAACAGCTCTACTATTCAAGTTTTAACTGACAGTAAGAAAGATATAAGATAAGACAGAAAAATTGCAAATTATCTAATAAAGGCAAAACAGTTCAAGGTGCAGATATTTATGCAAATAAACACGTCACTTAAAACTGATGCGGTGTGTAAGCAGCACTTTACCGCTTTAGCTGCTTGTGGGTGATTTACAGTTTGCCCAACAAATTTATGGACCAAAGACATATTTGTAGTTTTGCACCTCCACCACCACAGTGAATTTTAAATCAAACAATAAAGTGCAAACTTTCAGCTTTAGTTTTGTTACAGCCATATTTATACCCAGTCCCTCATGGTCAGAGGTTCATAGTTAATTGGAAAAACTAACATGATTTGAAATATAAGGATTAGTTTTTCAATTTTAAGACAACAAATAAATGTCTGACCCAAGTCATGCCCCATGGACATCACCAGATGCTGCATTTCCTACCTTGAGATGCTCTGTTAGGCATTTGATGCAGCCACCTTCAGTTTCTTTTGGACAGGTTCCTATATAGCACTTTTTTACCCTACTTGAGCTTTATAAAATGTTTTATTCACCCATGTATATCAGTACTTTTTTCTATTGAAGTGTTCTTTTTGAAGTGTTTTCTATCTAACATTCACACTCCAGTGAACATATCTTGGCATCCAGGTTGGAGCAGCGAGTGACTGAAGGTTAAGTGGATCGAACCACCAACCTTCTGATTAGTAAATGACTTGGTCAGATGTGTGAAAGTTAATTTTCTTAACCATGGGAATAATCCTGTCATCGTGCACTTTACTATCTTTCAGATGTTTTTGTTGTGTTGCTGAGCTGCCCAGTGCATTCATTCCTATTAAGAATTACCAGGTTGTAGATTTGGTGAATCCTAAAGTTTTTTTTTTAGGATATTTTAGGATATTTTGAGTCAGAATCAGAGTACTTTATTAATCCAAGAGAAAACTATGTGGTCACAGGCTTTAAATTAAAGGTGTGGCCAATTTGATTGACAGGTGCACCCACACAGGGCAGCTGTAGCAGACAGCTGTCCACCAAGCCTCCCCTCCACCATATCTGAGTTACCTAACTGGACCTCTCAGCCGTGTTTGTGCTGTTGGTACTTTTTGAAGCATTTAATGGCATTATTTGACAAATAACAGCCTGAAGTTTGTGCTTCAGTTTTAATAAGTGAAATTCTAGTGTTTCATTAGTCTGTTACTTAGCAGATTTGTGTGTCTGTGCGCTGCAGCTTGCTTCAAAATTGGACTTAATAACAGCACTTGAATAAATGCACTTAGTCCATTTCCACGACTGATACTAACCAAGCAGAGAAGCTAAACTAGAAAATAATGAATCAACAGTCCAACCATCCAACTTCTGTCAGCTCCAAGCAAACAAAAGCACAGCCTACACATATAAAAACGCCGGGAGCCGCTGTATTACTCATCATCACATCTGAGGTCAGTGTGAAATAGACTCTTGCTCTGCAGGCTGACCCCAATCCCAAGTGTTTTAGCATTTTTATTGACATTTGCATGAGAGCAGAGGGGACACGGCCCCTGTTGAGCCCACTGAGACACGAGAAGTGAAATGCTGAGCAGATGCAGAAATCCCCCCAAAATATCACAGTTTGCAGGAGGCTAAGCGCTCATCGTTCAATGTACGTGTTTAAAGCGCCTAGGTGAAGCTGTGCATAATTGACTAAATTTAGGTTCTTATGATGGCAAATATTTATATTTGTAAAATGTGTGAGCTTCATTTAACTCTTGATATTTTACAAAAGTTTTGATATAGTATTGATGATTTTTAGCACTAAAACCTGGCAGCTCAGTGTTGGCTAAACAGATAAATACCAACATGAATTTTTATTAAAACACATATGATACCAAACATCTAAAGACAAATTCAGGCTGTGATGCATCTGTCTGCTGTTTTTCATGATGGTATTCAATGCTTGGGTAGTTACCGTAAATTGTGCAGTACTTTCTACGCGGCTCTAAATGTAGTATTATAGGGCTTTATAAAATACGGTGCATTCAGACAGCACTGCAAGATGGTGAACTTACTGCGTACTGAGTGATTCTGGACACAGCCTTGGGCTTTTGCATGCTATAACGCTGACCAGGGTAACAACATTCCTAATGAATATCAATCCTACCTTTAAATTGCGGTAAGTACAACCGCAGATGTCGCCCAGAGTGCAAGACCTTGTCTTGAAAAAGGTCTATCTTGTTCATGAATAAAATCTGCCAAAAAAAAAAAGGAGAGCGACAAAGAGAGAAACAATGAGCTGAGAGGAGTTCATAACAAGAGGAAAATCAGTGTGTAAGAACACCTGAGAAACATTACGTTTGCAACTAAAACTCTGCAGTAACTGCGAAAAAAAAAATTTAAATCCATTGGAATAAATCACAAATATTCACATTAAATGCACAAATCAATAGCTGTGTCGACAGAATGGTGTGTTGATGGTGGATCAATGGCTTCGCTCCAAACATCAGTGTTCAATCAATCTGTCGCGCACTTTCCTGTGGACGAGTTCAACAACCTCAGCGACTCCTTTCCTAAATCGGTCTCTTTGTTTACTTCCTCAACCTAACTGCCACTAAACTGCACCGCTACTTTTGGCTTTGTAGTGTACCAATTAAAACTCAGACCAGGTTCTCTCTTTCTGGCTTGTCTGATCACAAAACAAGACGGACACACACACAAACACTTGCAACCCCCCCCCCCCTGATAATAACAACAGAGGGGAAAGGTTGTGCACATTTTCAATGAACAAGAAACAGAGCAACACCTAGGTGTGCAATTATCACTGACCAGCCACAGTGAAAAGTTAATTGAGGTGGAGGTTACAAATTTCTCTCCCACACAAAAAAAGATATCATTAAACACTTTTGTTTAATGAGCCTGGTGGCCATGTTAACATGCAGGTCCACACACAACCCTGCAAATAAACACGTCACACAAAGATACTTAATTGCCTATTTGGCTCTAATGAAGTCTTAAATGCGTTTTTTATAGCGTAAAACTGAATAACCTACCAGAAGAGAGGATTTGGTGCCATACAGAAACAACCACACAAAGAGATTTTCTATAATACACACACAACTTAAAAGTTTAAGTTAAATGAAGAAAAAAAGGCCTTTGTTTTCTCAGAGATTGGAGTTTCCTTTCTCCAAAGGTTAATCAAAAGTGTTAAAAAGAGGTCGCAGCCTTTGCATCACTGTGTGCAACAACTTGTATTTTAAGTGGACCGCAAACTCAAGTTAGGTGGAATAAACTAAACAAGTTCATTATACGGTTGTTTAACTGCGATCGTCCACCAGAAATGGGAATGGAAAAACAGAGAGCCAAAGACCATCCTAATTACAACTTGCTGTTCCACTGCAAGTGACAGCGCGCTGAGAGACAAAAGGCAGAGACAGCGATCCGTGTGTGGAAACAACATTTACCAGACACATTAGCTTTATGCTCGTCTCTTGGTGTCATAGGGAACAATTGGAGAGCGACAAAGAGATTTAACTAATTTCTGCTTGATTCATCGGCGAGCTCCGCCCACCTGAGCCGAGCTGTCAAACTGAACCGAGGTTCCCACCTTTTCTGGACGGGCCCTTTTTGTCTTTTGACTTTAAAAACAAAGGCAAAGTCTCTCTCCCGTCTCACAGAAAGACATGTTTAACATTTTCCTTTCCATCGCTTTACACTGTAACCTTGTAAAAATATAATAAAGTGGTTTCCAACATAAGGCTCGGAGCAAAATGGTGTTACAGGAGGTTTAACAAGATAGGAAGGAGTATATTACATTAGACACTCAAGGACATCTTTTTCTGTTTGTATTTATTTGTCAGGGACTTTGTACAAGAACATCACTCTCCCAAGAGAAGAGATGCATTGTACCGGATTTAGCTACTAGCTAATTTCCGTCTGCAGTTCCCGAGCAAGTCAGAATAAAATACACAAAAAAAAACCAAGACTTTTAAAAATGTAACTGAGATTCCCAGCCTAACAAACTGAAACACGCCAGCTGACATAAAATCACAAAACAAACCCAAGTTTGATAAAAATCACAACCATCAAGAACCATCAAACCTATATAGCATTAATCTTTAAAAGGAATAGAAACACTACAGCTATTAAGAGATTCATGTTCACAGGAAGTTTATTCCTTTCTTTCATGGCGGATTGAGAGAAAGCACAGCTTCTCGTAGGAGCTTTAGAGTCTCCTCGAGCTGCTGATCTGAGCTCTGTCCTTAAATATTTTAGGAAAAACAACAGTTTTAAAAATGAAATGCACACCTCAATATGGAGGTATATTCGCAGAACTTGAGATGTTATATTGACTACGAGTATTACAATGATGAAACCGCCACACTTTGCTATGTAGGACTTGATTTTTAGGGGATTGGTTATAATGTTGTAACACGAGGAGCTGCAGTAGTTTCCTTCAAATTCCTTTCAAACTTGCAGAAAAGTAGCTTTGTTACATTTGATTAACTTACACATCTTCTTTCATGTGTTTTAAAAAGCCAAGTGAAGGAGATAAAATGATAAATATTCGACTTCTTCAACGTTTTTACTATTTTATGACGGTGAAAAAAAAATGTTTGGAAATGGCTTCTGCTGGTATTTTGTTATAAAGTATGTTGTTATCAACTTTATCAATATTCAGCTGAAGATTTAACTCAGCTGAAACCTTTTCTGTAACATGAGACAGCTTCCTAGCCACTTGCTCAGCACTGCTCCCACTCCCATGGGAATCAAAGTATCTGCATTCATTCATCAGATTTTACTTATTAAACTCTTTATTGTATTACATTTAAATTTTGATCTATTGAGCACTTCACTTTTCTTTTGTTTTTATTCAACTGAGCCCCTTCTTATGTGTATTTCTTTCCCTCTTTGAGCCATTTTATCTTGTGTTAATACATCAGTTTCATTGAGGAAAGTTGTTTTTCATGTAATTTCCCAGCTTCTGGGCTAAATAAAGTATCTCATCTTACTTTATGTGGATAGGACCTTACGCTCTCTAGCACCTGAGCCACAGCTGACTGATAAAATGAGACTGAAATTTAACACCGGTAGCGGTTAGACTGAAATATCTCAGCAGTTATTGCTATTAAAGTTTCCTGATGGATCCGATCAATTTTTGCGATCCCTTTAACTTTTCCCCTTAAGCCAAAAACTGTTGGGAACTACTGTCAGTCCTTGTTGAGAGAACCATTACGCCAGAGTACCTCAAAGTGAATTTGTTTTGTACAAATTACCAGTCTGATATGATGATAATGATAAAACTAGCCCACCTAAGCACAGAATCATCACTGATGCAGTTTCACAACATATTTCTGATTAAAAATGGCAACAATGAAAAAGCCAGTCTATGAAAAAAACATGTTTCCCTCCTATGATGGTGCTCTGTGGACTTTCTCACATCTATCCTCCTGAGGTTAAAGATGTAGGAGAGGGAGGAGTTTCTCACCATGGATGTGCTGCGGAAGAAGATATTATTGCAGATGGAGGAGAAGAGCTTCATGCTCTCTTTCAGACGATTCTGCAGAGAGAAGATACTACAACCATCAAACAGCTGCAGAGAGAACAGCAGACACACTGTCACTTTAAACTCTGTCTTTAATAATAGTCTGATTTTAAAAAATAAATGAATAATAACAAAAATTTAAAAAAGAGTCTTATACTTCTGTTCACTGAACAAAACAAACATTTGCGAATGAGTGATTCTGTGCATGCTGTACCACAGAAGGGTCTTCCACCAGGGTCATGTCGTATCCGCTGAGCGATACCACGAATAGCACCGCCCTGACGTCCTCGAAACAGCCAATCCACTTCCTCCGCTCCGTTCTCTGACCTCCAACATCGTACATCCTACACACAGATGAAAGGAGAGAATGAGACAGTCTAGACAGAAAACATCTAAAGAGCTAAAACAAAAGTTTCAAAAAGCGTTACTGTTATTACCGTTGCATGGCTGTTAAAACAGTAGAAGTAGTTTATAAAACCTGAACAACCTCAAAAACAATAAAAATCCTCCACAGTGGTCAGGGGAGCTACTGGGTTGGTAGTAACTTGCTGATGAATACAATACACACGTCATTCTGTGAGATCCCAGAAAGTCATTATCAGTAATGAGGAGCCACCTTCATTTTTTTTTTGTTGAGAAAAATAAAAGGAATTTAGGAATTTAGAACATTCGTACATTAACCCTGTGATGTCTCACAATATGCTATAATATCTGCATTGAAAGTCTTTGTTTCGATTGAACACATTTTTTACAAAATCTATCATGAAAATGGAAGCTAATGACAAACTATAAATCTATGCCTGTGATTCAGCAGATCAACACACTTAATCAGGAGTGCTCAAGGGGTAAACACACATTACAAACAGTGATTGTTCACCCAAACATTGTATTATCTTTACTGTAAGCAACATATTATTATTACAGTTAGCATAAAACTTATAATCCCGACCCAAAACACATAATCTCTTGTCTGTTATTTTAGCAAAACGATAGAAAGCCTGCTCATTTTCATTCAAGTATTTATAGACCACACGTCTGTGTTTGCGGTTAAGTATATGATCTGAGATTGTGCCGTCAGCGTGTTCATGACCTCTCATACAGATGGTGAAGCCTGCTGAAGTGCCTCAGGGTGCCTCTCATCAATGACAGATTGTATTGGTTTTGGATAAGGTCATATTTTTGAAAAATGCTATTTACACTTACACACACACAAACAAGGAGCCTCGTGCCACACGTCTCTGCAGACCCCCCCCTTACTTTTTCAGTTTTTCCAGAGACAATCACAACGTGGCGCACAAAAGGCGTAAAGGTCAATGTTCTCCAGAAAGATGATAGAAAGAAAAAACACAACAGGAATAAGGGCCGAGGAACACAGAGAGCACCACAGATCAGTTTCTGCCACTTCATCCATTTTTCAAAGCCAGATGTGCCATCTTCCACCTTCCTTTGAGCATCTGTTGAGCTAGTGCAGCTCTTTATTAAGAGGGGAAATGAACATGTGGAGACACAGACACACAAGGGAAACAAACAGGAAAGACTGCAACATAAAGATGAGATTTATGCTGGAAATTTTCAGTGGAATTGTTTCCAGACACAGGAGCTGTCAGTGAAGCTAAAGTTCATTATACAAACCTACTAATAAGCCACATGCATAATGCCACCTGTATTACAAACCCACGTAATAAGGTGTGATTTCTGATGTGCACACATACTGAGTTTAACTGTTAGTTTCCGTATTATTTTGAATGTAGTTAGCATCCAGTGGATTGCCTTCCAGCAGAGTGATGTTTTTAGCTAATTACTACTGCTAGCATGTTGATGGTTTGCCAGTTAAATGTGTAACCACGGTAATATTTGCTCATTAGCACCAAAATTAAAACACAGCAGAGGCTTATGGTAGTCATAATTTGGCAGGTACTTGTTCTTGAACAGAAGTATAAACCAAATTACGGATGAGGACAAAATTGCTAGCGCCCCTAAAAAGAAAGCAAGGATAGCATTTCTAAACATGCTAGTTTTCTTCAGGAAGCAAAACTATCTTCTATATGCACTTAACAGATTTTTAACCCACTGAAAAACTGACATTTTTAATTAGCCCCAGCACAAACCACTACTGTGTGATTATGTGCTACGCTTTTAGTGCTTAAAGCTTGTAAAATCAAGTTAAAACTGAGCGTCATCTTCCAATTTGCACACAGCACAAAAACTTCAGCAAGGGTTTAAAACTTTTTTTCAAAGTTTAGACTTGAGAAAAAGAATTTTTGATGCTCACAAAGCAGAGTTATCATAGCGTTTCCAAGGGTCAACAACCGGAGCCAGAGGTACATAGAGAGCCACACAGTATAGAACAAGCCTGGCAGAGGTAGGAAGCAAAAGAACTTAGTGAGACCTGTCCCTAGACCCCACAACAACTGCCGAGACACTAGTGAATAATTTAACCAAGTCAGGAATTGTAGTCTCAAAGAAGACAACACTAGAACCCTGCACAGGAATGGACTGTGCAATGAAATCTCATTTAAGATCTGTGGGCTGAACTGAGGACCAAGATCCATCCCGAAAGACCATAAAACCTAGGGGATCTTGAGGAATCTGACAAAGAAGAATGGGCTGGGATTGCTCAGGACACGTTTGTGAGACCTACAACAAATGACTGTCGGCTGTTATCCAGGAAAAAGAATAAACTATGGCATCAGAAGGGCTAACAACTTTGACCCTGGTAGTTTTTGGTTTTTGGAAAGAAAATACTTTTATTTCCGTTTTCAAACTAAAATAATGCAAGCATCCAAAATAAAACTAAGATGTTTGGAAAAGTGGTTAAAAATCCCTTCATCTGTCTGGAAAAAAAAAAAAAAGAAATTTCCATAGGCTAATAAATCTGTCAAGATACGTAAGAGTCCAGCTTAACCAAAACAACATCGTTGACATATTCTGAGTAAAACGCTCAGGCTTCAAACTGCTCAAAATGCTCAGTATTTTCCAGTCTGGGCTCTGTATGGTGTCACTGAGAGCCTCTATCCTTTATTATGTTGCCGTAACAGTTACTCCACCGAGATCTGTAAGTTATTTACTTAAAATGATATTTACAATGCTAAAATATAATTATTGTTGTCATCCATGAACTATAAACTGAGAGGAACCTGGAGAACCCGGAGAGAACCCACACACACAGCGAGAGAACATGGGGATCTAATAGGCACATTGAAATGTGCCTATTAGATCCCCTCAGTAGATCAGTGGTTCTCAGTAAGTTTCATTTAGCTTTTATCATGTCCCCCTGGCATAACTTATCAATTTTACTTGACCTAACACCTTCAGCACCAGCGCTCAATAAAAGGCTGAAGGGTGCAATTTGAGTTAAATGGAGCAGGGACATATTCATCTATCAGCCACAGCATTAAAACCATCTGCTTAATACTGTGTGTGTCCTCCTTGTGCCAGTAAAAACAGCTCTGACCCATCAGGACACAGACACCTGTGCTGATAGAAAGCAGTACATTGGCAGTGAAACCTTTGGGTACCACATGGTACATTGTTTGGCTGTTGCAATGGTGGCAACAGTGTTTAGGTGTGTGGTACATCCATGTGAATATCAGGACACCTGCCATTACTTTTTAATGCCATGGCTCATCGGTGTATGCTGTAGCATTTAGTTTGATGGAAAGCTCCTTGTGCGGCTCTATTGTGTTGGTAATATTCTCAAAATGAAAAGTGATGAAACTCCCAGCATGGTGAAATCCAAACGCCGACCTCGCCTGCATAAAGGAACATTTCTTTCTATAAGACATCTCGGTTTACGTCATCCTTCCCTCCTCTCACCCCTCCCGCTGCTTCTGCCCCTTGATGTTCACCCTCATCGGCAGTGTTGTAATTGTAATTACCAGAGCAGTTGATGTTAATGATCCAGGAAAAGACTCAAAACCTTATTACACAGAGGTCAAAGTTCAAACAGGACCTCTGTATGCTAACTAGGCTGGGTCTGGGTGTAAAATTGCAAGACTGTACACACACACACACACACACACACACACACTTTTGATGAAGTGTCTGAATAAGGATTCAAGAGAAGTGCAGTGTTGTTAGTTTATTATATGTTTTTGAGGTATGTAATACGAGTTACATTTAATGTTTTACATGTAAGCCATGATACATGTAAAGGATGGCTTTTCCTTCCGAACTGCCTCAGTGCTTCATGGCATAGATTCAACAAACTGCACATGCACACACACAGCTGCTGCAGATTTGTTTCATATCCATCATCTGAATCTCTTCTTCTACCCCAAACACGCTCTATTAGACTGGCATCCAGATGCACTGTGGTTATAAACATAAGAAACAATACTCAGGTAGGCTGTAGTGTTAAAATGATGCTTAGTTGGTACTAAACGACCCCAAATGTGCCAAGAAAATGTACCACACACAATTACACCATCACCACTAGCCTGAGCTGTTGACAAGGTAGGATGGATCCATGCTTTCATGTTATTTAAGCCAAATTCTGACTCCACCATCTGAATGTTGCAGCAGAAATCTTCATATTTTAACTAATTAAATAAACTCATCTAGCGCTCTGCAGCTTTTTCAGAAATCAAGACAGTCAAATGTGATTTGAAATTACTAAACAAAAGTGGGTCGATAAGGTCTACTACAGCTGTGGTAAGTGTGGGTGGAGGAAGGCAGGCAGACTTATTTTGTACAGACTTGCAGCACGCCATTGTAGTGTGAGATCAGTAAAAGGTATTGAATGTTTATTATTCAGAGCCTCTATAATATACAAAACAAAGTTTGATGGTACACACTGGTTAATGTATTAATGTTTTACTACATTTTTACTTCTAACAATGTTTTTGGTTTTCAGTAAATCTCCTGTAACAAAGATAATGTGAAGAAGAAATAAAATGCAGCTGTACAAACAAGATCTAATGAAAGGTTTGAAGGATTTTATACTTCTAATTTACTGTTTGAGGAATTTAATTTTTCACGAGAACATAAGACAAAAATAAAACTCCTGAAAGGGTTCGTCCTCGATTATAAAACTTGGTTAAAAGAGACTCTGTTTTTATTTACTGGCAGACACACAGAATATGTACTAAACCAGAAATAAGCTCTTATCGGTCTATTAATTTGTGAAACACTGCTATCAGTGGTTTCACAAAATTCCCATAAAATGCATTTAAGTTTCTCAGAAAAAATGATTTAGTTTGGAGAACAAATTTACAAACATAAATATATTTAATTTTTTTTCTTTTGAAAAGTTTATACTCTGTGCACATGAGATTGGGGGTCTACCTGTAGATTAATTTCAGATTTCTCCATGTTCAGCTGGCCTGCTGATTAATTTAAAGTACTAAATTCTTTGGTATGTCCCCAAACCCGAAGCTTTTTGTTAAACCTGTAAGAAATTATGGTATTTTTATTTGACAATACTTTATGATTGATTAGATTTTTCACAGTTAAATGGGTTGAATATACTTGATATTGTATAGAGGTCCAGATGTATTTTAACAGAGACAGTTTTTAAAAATGTTGGATTTGTATGGCACCTCAATAGATGCAAATGTTAACCTAAATGCATAAATAAGTAAAGTGTAGCTTTATCAGGCGGACATTTGACTGACTCATTGCACGCTATTCCATGCAAACTTTATTATAGTGTTGTATTTTCTAATTAATTTTAATTTTCTTTTATTCTGACTTTTTGCTTTTAGTTAAGTTTAGTTTCCAGAGTGAGTTTTCTTATTTCAGTTTACTTTTTATTGTTTGAAATTGTTTTAGTTTAGTCTTAATTAGTGTCAGTGTTTGTTTGGAAGGTATATGTCAGAGGCATGATAGGTATTTTAACACAGTCTTGTAGAAGTCCAGAGTCTCAATAAATACATCCATTAATGCTTCATCAAATCAAACTAACAGATACTAAAATTAAAAATATTTCCTTCATATTTTTTTTTTTTTTTTTTTTACTGTAGCTCCTTTTCACAAAGTTCAGTTCGTTAGTTTTTTTTGTTTTTTCACGTCTAGTTTTAGCTTTTCATTTAGTTTTAGTTAAGTACAACAACCCTAATTCCACGTTTTCACCTTCGTGCTTTATAAACTCCAGAATTTATCCAGCTGGTTCTGTCTTCTGTCACATAATCAATAAACTAGTAACCCAGTGCCAATGAGAGCCTCTAAAATGTTTTACAGGTGCTCCGGATCGTGAGCAGTCATTCTGGTATATCCGGTCTTAGATTCCTGTCCAAAGAAGTCAGTTTAAGGAAAGCTGTTATTGTTGTAGTCCAGGGGTCCATTTGTCCATCCATCCCTTCTCGTCTGCTATTCCAGGGGTCAAAAAACCAAACCTACCAAAAGCCATTTTTAAGCAACTCTTGAAAGAAAGTAGTACCTGGAGCTCCAAAGCATATGAGTCTAAAGTGGCATTTTGTTTTTAAAATGTTATTTATTACATGTTTGTAATGTTCAACTTAATTTAAAAAAAATCTGCTGTTATAAAACAATGTCTAAACTTGTTTATTACCAACACTTGTAGTGTTGGTAATAAAATCACATTAAATTTTTCCATCAACACTTAAATTCCTTGTTTTTCTAAATGACCTCTCTTTTTTTTAAATTTCCAATCCATGTGAATGATAAAGATGAGCCATTTGTATTTGTACAAAAGTAACAGGACAACTTTTATAACCAGTGAAGATGAACACAAGAAGCACATGTGGCTCTGAAGAGAGAGGTCCCCGGTCTGGTCTAATCTTTCCATCTTTGAGGCCGATGCATGTCGTTCTCTTTCACTTGCTTTGAGAGGTCATTCAACTATATGTTGTGTTCACATAGAAAATGTTTATACTTTATATCCTTTTTCCTACTTAACAGATGAATAAATAATAAAGAAACTGCCCAAAAAACCCTCTAATTCCTAAATCTTTCCTCCAATCTGGATGTAAATAGCACTCAAATAAAGCTAAAAGTCTGTGCTTTAGTTCATATTACTACTTTAAACTGTTTTTGTAAACTAATAGAAGCTGCATTTTTAAACTTTAATTTGTGACTTAAAATCCGATGATTTAGTACCTTATAAAACGCATCCTGCAATCACACTTAATGAGTCAGAATGAAAACAGACACAGGCCTAATAGCACTTACAGTGAGACCTAAAGACCTAATAGAGGGAAGGAGTGCAGGGCGCAGATGTGGGCACTGATGAGAAACCTTATGAACGAACAAGCGAGACAATCATTGAGGAGAGGGAGACGGTCTCGCATTGTGTTAGCGCCGAGTGCGGCCTGAATGGTGACAAAATGACACCAAGCCAGAGTGCAAAACTCCCCTCTGTAATAACGCTGCTGTCTCTTCCGCTTTCTGAAATCTCAGCAGGTTACTAACACAAATGCTGGAAAGTAATATTTTAAACGTGAAATCCAAAGTCTTTGTTCAACAGTAGGTTAAAAAACTGCACACTTCCTTTGTCTGAAAGGAAAAACTCACCCTCTCTCCCCTTCTGACAAAGACAAACCATCTACTTCTTCAAATCCCTGTAATACCTATTTTATGGCCAAGTATGAAATAATTACATTAACTTATGCTAAGCTCTTCATCAACCCTCTGGGTTTAATCTTTTCAAGTCACAGAAGGAAATCCACACACACACACACACACACACACACACACACACACACACTCTGATGGTGCAGAGTGTCAATTAACTAAAGCCAATTATTTATCTTTTCAAGAATTCAGATTAGAAAGAGGCTGCGTGAGATGCTGGGCTTCCTTCCTGCAGCACCACCTGGGACTCTGCTCCCCGAGCTCTGATCTGACTTGGTGGTGACGTCAGCCTTTTAGTGTGTTACAGAAAAAGAAAAAAAAGGCCCAGACAGATTAAAAAAACCAAAAAAAAACCCCAAAAAGCAGAAACTGAGCAACTAAATGACGCAATTAATAAGACCATGAGGAAAAAGCAGCATTTATCAGCAAAGGACAAAAGATTCGGTCACGATCAAAGGATCTCAATGTGATGAAATGTTTCCTGAAGTTAAAAAAAAAACAACTTACTTTTGTCAAATCAAGTCAAACATGTCACGTCTGCGGCATCCAGAGACACAGTAGAAGCATTTAAATGTGACGCCAATATCCCAGATGGCAGCCATGTGCTGACGAACTGAGTCCCTCTACAATGTTTATATGCTAAACAGAGATCGTATGAAGCGCTGAGGTAATGTGTTTTATTATTATAATTCCATACAAGATGTAACGTTGAGCTGGGATGAAGGACAGGTTGATATTGTGGTGGGAAAAGGGGGAGGGAGTGCTCCTTTGGTGGATATTACTGACAAAGAGGTGCAAAATAATCAGATTTTCCAGAATATGATGACAGATACACCCTCTCCAGACACACACCTACAGACACACAGTAAGAAAGAATGTGAACTGTGTTGCCTGTGCCATAAAAATCACACCGGTAAATGGAACCGCAAAACCAACTATTAAATTTTATGGTCTGTAGAGGTCAGTTGCTAAACTTCAATAAGAACTTACTGCTCTGGAGTAAATAATTTCATCCCAACTCTGGCATTTTTTTCCATCAAGTCAGGATTATGTTTCATTCATTTCTACAAGAAAATGACTTTGACGGTATATTCTACATAAGAAACAGCTTTGCTATCTCCATAACAGCCTGGACATGACAACAGACACACATTAATTTAACATTCATTGCCTGATTTAAGATTTACATGATTTTTAGCTACACAAGCAGCATGATTTAATATACAGACCAGAATCATACTAAATATTACCTCTCTACAGTGAATTGCCATGAAAATTAACACTTATTTTCAAGGACTTTATATTTTTGTGGTGCAGTGACTTTGCCTCTGGCTCCAACACATTCTCACATATTCAGCTATAATATTCGCCTCGATCAGTTCAAGTCTAAACCAAGTTAAACACAGTAAGCATGTTAGACACAGTAAAGTTATATTAAATAATATACCTAATAGCTGCTAAAGAAAAATTCATTTTCAGGAAAAACACCTTTATATCCCTCAACTTGAAATCTCCAGTAGAGTGAAAAATAAAGTCACTCCATAGCTGCAAAAACTGCAGTTCCTCAAGCAGCCACTAGAGGCTGTTTAATTCAGATGTAAACACAGAAGTAAACTTTTTTGGACTTGGACATGATGGCTAAAAGGCTGAAATTGCTTCAAAAACACTGTCTGCAAACCAATGAATGACAATCAAGGTGACTACATCCATCTTTTATTTGCAGTGCCTATAATTGCACCTTATAGGCAGGTCAGTCCGTTTTTTTATGTACCTGTACATTTAGACTGTACTTTAACTTCAACCTGAAAATTCTTCCAAATGTCATGTCATACATTATCATCCATCATTGAATAACATCTGTCCCAGATTAACTCAGCAGATCCCAAACACAGACAGAGCTATAAACTGTGTGTGCGTGTGTGTTTTACATATAACCATTTTATATTTTTATCTCTCCTTAAAAATAAAACATAAAAAGCTGAACATTTCATTTTAACAGCAGGTAATGAAAACTTTAAAAAACGATCAATACAACTGTTAGGCTCACAGCGAATGCTCTGGCAGATTTAACTGACATATAACTTTCTAATTCTATGCTGCATTTCATTCTATCTGCCCTAACTCTTCTCATTCCCAAACGTACTGCTGTTCAAACAGTTTACTGATTCAGGTGTTTAGACTTCAGCCAACAATTCAACTTGTTTTGCCAGTAAAAGCACTTAAAAGTGACGATTCGTATCAATCACATACAGTTCAGCTCACATTTTTACTCAAACTCCTGGCAGCACTTCAGATGAATTATAAAGTACTTTGCTGCTTTCACTTGAACTGAAACCTAAACTTCCTCCAAAAGTATTTGTGTTTTGTCTGCCACCTGTACGAGACTTTCAGCACTTTAGTACTTAACTTAAAAAACACAAACACAAGTGCATTTGCTCAAGAAAGTTTTACTCTGTTTTTTTTTTTCTGAAAGCAACAGCTAGGAGAGTAAGGATTACCAAAAAAATGGCGTCACTCCCAAGCCAACCTTTATCCACACCTTGTCAGCTTTAAATAATTAGCAATCTAACCCAGTCAACACCCAAAGTCTCTTGCACCACCTGTATAAGGACAGTCGGGGTTGCAGACAGATGTAACACCTCCCCGCTCATAAAGGTTCCACCAGGAGAACAGCTACAGACCACAAGTCTTATTTAAGTTTCTACAAAACATCAACCAAGCAGTAACAAATAATCCCAACAAGAAGTGATCAGTTGTCCCCACAAAACAAGTGGTCTGATATGACTACAAGTTTCTACAGCCTCAAAATTCAGCAAGATAAACGCAAGTGCCCATCTGCAAATAAAGAGTCACACCCACAAACAGGGTCACAAACAGTGTGGCAAAGCAGCACACAAAGTTACTTTGTCCAGTTAACATTATTTAGAAGCTATTCAACAAAAGTGGGCTGCAACTCTAAAGGTCCCACTACAAAAAAACAGCATCATTATTCAAAAGTCACCCATAAACAGTGATGTAGATGTACACAGGCATGTTCACGCAAAGCTGTAACCAAACACTTCTCAACATAACATAACCAACAACAACAGAGTTAACATCACCCTCATCTGCAGTACTGTTCCAGGAATGAAGCACATTCCCACCCAGAATAACCACCAAGCACGATGAGCTAAAACAGCAAAGAAAAATTACTAAAAAAGTAGTAAAAGTAATATAAGGACAGCACAGCCATTAAGCCCAAAGGATCCCAGACGAGCCCCCATGTAGCACAGACAGACACCAGAATTTTCAGAAATATTGGTTTTACTTTAAATTACTTATAATCTAAGAAAAAAAAAATCAGCCATGACAGCATCATGAGGGCAACCAAGAATTGGTGCCGCCCAATATATTAACCCCCCAAAGATTCTTCAACTTCCACTGCAAGGACAGTTGGGGCTGCAGAGCATGTAACAGTCATAAGACAACAGTAAAAGAATATTTATCAAAAAATATAATAATAGATATTCATATTCATAATCAAGATTATGTGTTATTTTTTATGTCGCCAGTGTCAATAATCAAATGAGGCATCGTTTAAGTAAGGTGCTCAATATTTAATAAAACTCCATCGATATTAAATAAAAACAACAATATTTGTCTTTAATGACGTTTATTCTGCATTAGTCACACTGCAGAGAAAATCAAGTTCATTAGTACCTATTGCCCTGTCGTGACCGTCAGTGGCTTCAGGAAATGAGTTCAGCCATAGGAAGATGATAAAGAAGGTGGTATTATGTGGCAACGGCCCATTGATCAGAGATGAATATGGTCATCTGACAGCAGTCTCCTGAGCTCAGATACCTGCCCTCTGCTGCTCCACTGATAAGACCAAGCCACTGATGCTTCCGAATGTGTGTGTGTGTTTAGTAGATGAGTGTAAAGCCAACTGATAGGTGTCGTATTGACATATTGAATGAAGCCACCCATCTCCATCTTATATCTCAGGACTATCATATGGCTGTAGACTGAGATAAGAGAGTCGCAGCTAAAGAAGTGAAGTAAGTCGGTATGACAGGCGCTCCTGCAGAAGTCAAGAGCAGACCTGACAACAGCAGCTCTGAGTGACTCAGTGCTTGTATGCAGAATCATCCTTCACCTTAGTAAAAAGAAAAGTGACTACCTGAAAATAAGGTGGTTGACTTTGAACTGGGTCTCTATCACGCCTGTCGTCCTCAGTCGCACTCGAAGGACGTCTGTCTCTGTGGGCACGTAGTCAGGAGACGTGATGCGGGTCATGTTCTCAAAGAAACTTGGAAAGGAGGAGGAAGGAAAAGAAGACACAGAGAGAGGGAAGGGTGAAAAAAGGTTAAAGAGCCAGGAGAAACAAGGGGAAGAAGAAAGAGAGCGGCAGGAAAATTAATAACTTGAAAACAAACTTGAGATCAAAAGAAAAATCAGGTATCACTTACGGGAGTGGAGGTTAACACATTGTGTGTTTGGTGTGGCTGAGTGCGCGTGTGTTGGGTGTGCAGCGATAAGGCTGAAGCCCCAGGGGCCGCAGCGGTTGATCACAATGAATATTCACACCGTGGTTTACCATAATAACATACTGAGGCACAGCTTCTAAATACAGATTAGCTATTTACACACTGTATCGTGTGTGTGTGTTTGTGGATGCCGTCAGTAAAATGTGATCTTTTTACACACAAACACACACAGTGGCATCTCCACCTATGTGAACTGACTGTGACATTCTCTACCCGTCACCCTGAATTAGTTTCTTGGACAGCGACACACATCCTGCTGCTAAAAAAAAAAAAAAGAAAAAAAAAGATGTTACACAGAGCAAACAACATGCGAGAGCCTGTTTGGTACTTCTGTCATTGTGAGGACCACTTTGAGCTTTAGTGGTCAATTTACAAACCCAGCAATTTAAAAAAAAAAAATCTGTTTGCAATTCCTCAAAATACTGTATTAATGCAGGTTTTGCACTGCAAGTGATCTGCAAAGTGTCTCTTTGCAAACAATGACTCGACTCAGCTGCTTGCCAACTGTTTGTGTTGTGGTTTTATTCAAATTTTATTTTGTTGCGCACCTACATTATTTTCCAGTTAATACGCCATACTGCGTCACTATTTGTGGAGGAATTTCTGTTTTAAATCTCTGACATTCTGGCTGGACTCTGCGTATAAGCAGTTAACAGATGGCAACAGATTTGCAACTGTTGCCAGTTTATCACAGTTAATCGGTGGAAACACCTGAAATGTCTAACAAGCCTTTTTACTGGAAATCAGTGAAAGGGCTTTGATTGAATCAACAGACCTGCAGTATTTTTACATGGTTTGACTTAACAATAATAATAATAATAATAACAACAGTAATGGAATCAGTCAAACTCAATTATAACATGTATTGTGTGTGGTATTATTGCGGTTCAATCCATTATGTGGTTGTGTCAGGAAGGGCATCCGGTGCCAAGCTGCCCACTGTAGCAACCTGTGTTTTCATTTTCATGACGTCTTTAGTTTGTCCTCATTTTCAAGTCTCTACATTTCCAGTTTTCAGCAGCAAGCTTGGTGAATGCAATCACAACAAATGACAATAGATAACAAATATCTTAATTTGTGTTTTCTTAAACACAAATTAAGATCAAAGAGTAATATATGGATTGTGTCAATAAGAGTCCTCATAAGTAGTATAGAAGCACAGTGCGTGTGTGGGTGTGTTTGCGAGATGGTGATGAATGGTGGTTCTCAGTGGGAACCAAGGGTCCTGTCGGTGTAGATAACCCCAAAGCGGAGGCCTCTCACTGGGGCAGAGGATGAGACCAGACGGCCTCCTGGTGGGTCTGTGCTCTGTCTTACTTATGCTTCGCACACTCTACTTTCTTATTTTCAGGCTTCAGCCTCAATTCTTTGCTTTCACTATGGTGTCGTCACTTTTCTCTCTAATCACAATTTTTTTCCTTTTCTGATATTTTTAAAAATGCTTTTCCTCCTTCATACATGCATCCAAAACTAAAATAATATCTAGTTTATGTATGCATTTAATGGATATTATTTTAAGATATACAACAGCTGTGAAAGTATATGTGATTTCAAACTGTGGTCTATCTTCCTGCACTCTTTACCTTCCTTTCTCCAGACGCTAACTCCCAGTGACAGTAAGCAGATGGCCGAGCATCAGCTGCTAAGTCCAGCTAATTAGTCCCCTGCATCTCTTCAGCACAGCGTGAGTGTGTTCTCGAGGAGTACTCACTACAGCGCCGAGTCATTGAGCTCGTACTCGTATCCCCGGGCGGCCGCGGCCCTCACTCCCTGGTCGGCCCACAGGCAGGACAGGGCATGGCTCAGGAAAGGAAAGAGCACCTGGTCTTCGTCAAAACAACGCCCACACGACAGCACGGAATGGGCGTGAACCTGCCAGAAGACGACACGGAGACAGAAATGCGGATTAATGATCAGGGAGGAGCGATGGGGCAGATGGAAAAAAGATGGAAGAAAGCCTAAATGATAGAAAAGTTTATGAGTCTGTCTCCACTCTCCAGACTTGTTAATCACACACACACACACACACACACACACACACAAAAACATATGGAAAGAGATGCTCGCACACATTCTGCTGACATCTAATAGAGGAAATACTTTGGTCATCATTGCCCAGCAGGATGTGCTGTGTAGGTGGAAAACACATGCACTCTGATAACTTTGACAATGAAGTTCAAATGAAATTAAACCTCACAAGCAAACCACCCACAAGTGGCCGAACTTTGTGCTCTGTTTCAATGAAAGCTGTGTAGCTACAGTGCTAAGATGCTGCCCTCTAATGGTGATCCGGGTGATGTGCAGAGACACAAGGAACACAAAACTCTAAGGGGGCAGGAACAGGATGACAACGACAAAAATAAAAGACCAAAATTTAAGGTCAGAGAAGTCTGACATGAGTACCTTGTTCCTGCTGTTAGCCAGGTTGATGCGGAGGGTGCCCATGCCATGGAGGACAAACTTCATGGAGGTCAGGAGGTTATCGAGCACTGCCGGCTGCCAAAGAGCACAGAGCAGAGGTCAAGTTCAGCCACAGGATAAAAGACACTATCAAGCTGTTTGGAGCTTCTTCTCTGATCTTGTATTGTAACTCACTTTCACTAATCAGAGCTGCTGAGCACATCTTCATTTGCAAACGGCAGCTGCTACCAAAAACCACCCAGTTTTCCTCCTGTTACGACCCTGGCAAACACTGCCCCTGAGTGGTTAACCCCTGATAGTATACTTTGCCAGTTAAGGTTTGTGGACCTCTGCGACCTGACTCACTTCCTTCCTGACTAGGTGGGGACCTGGTTGAGTCCAATCAGTGTATCCGACTGTAGCAGGGATCCCTGTCTGTTAGAAGTTCCACTGTCGGACATTTAGATGATTCTCCTTTGATTCTATTGAATGTTATAAACATGTTTCGGTTGTATCCTCTTGATTAAGTGGTTGTGCTGTCTGCTATATAAATACATCTACTACTACTAGTAGCCCACCAAAGCATGTCCAGTCCTCTAACATAGAAAGAATGTGATCATTTGCACCCATAAGATCCCAAATACACCTGAACAACAGAAATTAAACTAATTTCAAAACTCTGTATTCATGCTTACACACCTGGAGATTTGAACTAACTCAGGGTGACTGTGTGTGTGTGTGTGTGTGTGTGTGTGTGTGTGTGTGTGTGTGTGTGTGTGTGTGTGTGTGTGTGTGTCTGTCTCTATGTGTTACT
>VUQG01000361.1:43426-55716 GCA_015106755.1 Etia nguti
TGTCTGTCTATCTGCTACCAACTAAAGATAAGCTTCACATTCCATCACGATTCTATCACAGTCTGGTCGCTCTCCTCTTTGTGTGTCTGTGTGCGTGCGTGTCTGTGTGTCTGTGTGATAGCGCGAGAGAGGTGACAAGGCTTCACCTCACCAGAAGGGTTGGGCTAAAAACTTTCCAGACAGCACTGCACTGATTTGTGTCACAAATAAGCTGCTTTGTGTGTTTTTTCTCCCTCTGACTCACAATAAAAGTCACCCAGAGATATGAAACTTAATATCACAATTACTTTGTCACTTTGAGTCTTAAAAACCAAATAATGTGTTCAGTTTTCCTGCTTTATGACCAAGAACCTCACTAAAAATCAGAATGCTTCTGGTAAAGGAACAATGGCAGTTTTGAGGTTTGAGATGTGCAACAAATAATATAAGAAAAAAAGAAATCTGCCTGGAGCTGCTCAGGTATGTTAGGTCGCTTAGTGAAAATTTAGGAAAACAGAGAAACTCTTATTATGCTAGTCATTATTTATCTTTTTACACAAACTGTTCTAATGGTTGATGCTCAAACTTCCACATAATGACATCAGCATGTGTCCAAACAATCCCTGTGAGCCAAGAGTTCAGGCTTCAGACTGCACTACACACGCAAGTTTCACATCTTTTTTTTCTAGTCTTCAGTCTGCATGATGTCACTGATGCTTATTATGTATGGTCATCTCAGGGACAACACTCTGGCTTTAAGCACAACAGCCCAATCCACTTGTTTTAAAACGTGTTTTGTATAAGGAAGCCAATCAGAAGGAAACTTGTTTCAGACAGACTGACGACTTCACATATTTAATTAATTTTTTCTTTCTGTTGTATTTTTCTACCAGCGGCGGTGCTGTGAAGCAGTGTTTTAATAAACAGGTCTTCGTGTTCATGCTGTGCACAAACGTAATATAGGAAACAGTTTCCCAACGCCCTGCTGATCAACAGCTGTTGACTGTAGATATGTCAGCATGTCAGAGATGTCGGAGAAGACTGAGAGTGGCAGCTGATTTAAATTACACACAGCTTATATTATTCAGAAAATAAATGTTAATGAAGAAGAAATTTCAATTAAAACAACATCACATGTTTATACGTTAATATATACTTTATCTGCTGTCACGTCTGATTTCAAACCTGTATGGCACGATATACAGCATGCTGTTAGTTTGTTCAAGGCTCAAAAAAAGTTTAACAGAGTTTATATAAATGTGATTCATTTGCAATAATTACCATAATTTTAATATTTATGCATCTTTTGAGATTTATCAGCTCATGGGGGTCATTCAAAGTGGAAATTCATGCCTGCACTGGGCAGAGCAGTGTACAAATAGTGTCTATATGTGCCCTCCATTTGGATACATGTGCACTTTAAGAGACTGAGGTTTTATAGACACGTGACCACTAACTATGTGACATTAAGTGGTATGCTATTTTGGAGGTTTGACAACTGTGGTAACAATGTAGGATCAAGTAAATAATGCCTCAGTCACACAGGCCTAGAGATTGGTCAGTCACAGCAACCACTATTCCCCCTGCCAGCTGGTAAAAACCACTATGGGATTGCTTTGGTCGCTGGCACATTGCTGTAGTGGAAGTGACAGACTCGTCTGCAAACACTGTCCAGCTACTTTCCGAGCTCTAGTGAAACTGTGAAAAGCGTGACGCAAACGAGAAATGGAGAAGGTTCGCCTTCAAAGTGAAAGTTGTGCCTCAGCCCTTTTTCCAAGTTTTACTTCTGCGCAGCTAGTAGTTACCAAGTATTTGCACACAATCATAAAAAACTACAGGCAGCCGTGGCTGCCGTCTGCTAGTAACCAAATCAATCACCTTCTTTGCAACCATTTCACCCAGCGGGAGCCAGCAACCTCCAGAAACCACTGCCAACCAGTCAGGAAATACACGTTTTTCTGTAGCAACCAGCGCTTGCATCACGTCCAGTATGATAGACAACTGTTGAGCAACGTGCACATGATGTCACATGAGAAACCTCAGTTATCCATTATTGACAAAGAACTTTTCTGTGGCCTGTGTATTCAACTCTGTGTCAGAGCAAAATCTGAAATACTCAAAAAAAAGAAATCCATTTGTTTACGTTTATGGACATGAAACTGCAGGACGTGTAACCCTGGCAACCAAGAAAACTGAGCTTTAAAAGAAGTGGCAGCTGTTGTATTTTAAGCAAAACCATGACCTTTTCCTAAGCCCCGTATGGTACAAGTGAGCTTGCTGAGATTTAAGCGATAAAATCTTCAAATGGCAACATAATACACTTTCTACGCTCGTTAGCCTGTGCTACAATAACTACTGCTTTTAGGGTTTTTTATGTTGTGTGCTAAGTTTGAGTTAACCTGTCTGAACAGCACATCTTCTGTTTCTATCCAGATATAGATAACAGCAGCACACAAGCAAACAACAAGAAGACAACAAGGCTTCATCTGCGATTTTCCACACCCGGAGTCGAGGGGTTGTTTGAACCAGCTAGTTACAGTGACGTGTAATATTGCACGGTTACACAAGAAATCTTAAAACTCATCAGGCTTGTTTATTAAATCTGTAAAAAGAAGAGAAAGAACTGGTTGTCCCATTGGTACAACGTCCTTGTTTCCTTATTGGAAAGATGATATAGGAGCCGGATATCTTTAGTTTAGACGAAAACTGGAAATGCAGGTAAATATCGAGGTTATTATTGGTTATTAAAGCGAAAGGTCACTGGTTCAATTCCAACAAGAGACACACCAAATACCACCACCAAGTATTTGGTGTAAAACTCGCTACCTGTTGTGGCGACCCCTTGTGACAAGGGAGCAGCCAAAAGTGTCCATTAAAAAAAATTAAACAATAAATAAATAAAAGTAACATCTGTTACCAGACCTGCAGAATCAAGAAATCACTTAAATAAAACCTGTCTGATAAAGTGAAGTAGGCTAAAATATATAAAAAAGAAAAACATCATGTATCTAAAGAAACTCAAGAAGTCAGTCTGGGAAAACCTTCCGAGGAGTGGGCTGCCAACTAAAATTGCTCCAAGAGCGCATCGACGACTCATCCGGGAAGTCACAAAAAAACTCAGAACACTATCTAAAGAACTGCAGGCTTGACTTTCCTCAGTTAAGGTCAGAATAAATGATCCAACAATAAAAAAGTGACTGGACAAAAAATGGCATCAATGGGAGAGCTCCAAAGAGAAAACCACTGCTGACCAAAAAGGACAAAGTCTCATCTCACAGAAAACATCCTGATGATTCACAAAACCTTTTGTGGACATATGCTGTGGACTAATGAATATTTCCCCAAAAAGCTGACATTTTTGGAAAGTTTGGATCCTATTGCATCTGACATAAAACTAACAGCATTTCATAAAAAGAAAATCGCACCAACAGACAAATATGGTGTGATGGTCCGGGGCCCACTTATAGCCCTTTTCCACTAGTATCTATAAGTGTGACAAGTTTGCAAAACATAAGAAATCAGGAAAGGTGCAAATACTTTTTCACAGCAGTGCAGATGGATTTAAGCACAACAAACGTTGAGCAAAGTGTTGCACGACAATCAATAAAACAGCCGGGAAAATTAAAACAAAACAAGTACATAGGTTTTTTTTAAAAACAATATAGTAAATTAAAAGAAAATGTAAAAATAAATATAAATAATTAAAGATAACAACATTGTTAATAATTGAAACTAACATGAAGAGGCTAAAGAGAGAAGCTGAAGGGAAGGGAGATTCAGAGGACTGATCGGCAGTAGAAGTGAATGTTTGACAAGGGGTATAAAGCTGTAACATTTCTGACAGATAGTTAGAGGCAGACGTTAGGAAAGGCCTTAATTGCAAAGGTAGGCAGTGTCAGAATAGGAGAAATATGTTTAAATATGTGACAAGTATGCGAGAAAATAAGAAATCAGGACAGGGCAAATAATTTTCACAGCACTGCGTGTCATCCTTTAGACCAGGGATGTTAAATTCCAGTCCTCGAGGGCCAGCATCCTGCTTGTTTTTGAGATATCCCTGCCCTACCTGCTTCTGATTACCTGGATCAGGTGTGCTTTGCCAATAAGAAGCTACAAGGGCAGGCTAGTTGGAAAACAAGCAGGACAGCGGCCCTCGAGGCCTGGAGTTCAACACCTGTGCTTTAGACAATAGATCTCTTTATTGGCATTTTCAAATAGGGGGGATTTTTCACAGGTATATTTACTGTCACTAAGCTGGAGATCATATTCAATGTTTACCACTTTCAGCATTTTGCAACATACACAAAGTAGCAACCAGGACTTGATGTTTGCTCTGGGCTAAAACTGATATGAAGCAGAGAGTTCTCAGGTTCTCAGACATGGAGTAGCTCAAAGGTAAAATGTAGCACTAACATGAAACTTCAGGGAAATAGTTCACAAATCTCCGTTACACTAGTTTACTTTCCCATGAGAACAAACATGTTATTGTTTCAGCATTGTGGCCTTCATCAAAGCAAGGATGAAGGCCACAAAAACAAATGGAAGTCATAAATCTAGCAGATAATTGGCTTTAAAAAGTTCTCAGACATATTGCTTATACTTCTATTTGATGATTCTCACCAGATTTTTACCAGGGTCACTGGTTAAAAGACGGAAGAAGTTTCATATTCTTTTAAATTATTTACATTGTGTAGATTTAAAAAACAGCAAAAACAGATTTAATCTGTTCATCGATGGCATGTTTTCATCCTCGCATCTGACCTCACAAGTGACTCTGGCAAGGATTGGGTTTTACCAGGTAACATAAGTGAAAGCATGTGTGTGGGTGTGTTGACGCTTTCAGAATAAAAACAGTTTCACAACACATGTGGTCATAAAGACACAAGAAATACAGTTATATTTTTGTGAGAATTATGCTTTTAAGTTTTGTAGAGTTTCACTAAAAATCTAAAAATGTTTATTCAGATTTGAGTTTGAAATACTTCTCGATTCAGTGAGTAGGACCTAGACTCTCTCTCTCTGCACCAGCCTAACAAACCAAATCAAACACCTGTGACTGATCTGCACCGACTGACACTCACTTTGAAAAAGCTGAAGTTATGATAAATTCCCCCAAACGAACAACAGCAAATAAAAGGTGCAGAGTTTTTATCTGAGCACTGAGGATGTTCATCACTTGGATCCCTGTTTCCTTTTATCACATGTACATGAAAACGCACAGCACGTGTGCTGAGCGAGTCACATTTTTATGCTGAGAATGAACTGAAGTAAGCAGATGCAGAGAAAAAGAGCCGCTAGCAAGTAAATATGATTGCAAATAACACAGAACTCCAAATATCGGTGATATTAGTTTGAAAAGCAAGAAAATGCAACACAATCGACATATTTTTAAAAGCTCAAGAGTACACCCACATGAGGCTTAGTGAGGAAGGTGAATTCTCACGTTTCAAGTTGACTTAGAGTGATCAAAGAATTGAAGCTTTATAAAGACAATGGAAGGATTTACTATAGAGGCGTCACAGTTGATGCTTCCATCTTTGCAGCTCGGCTCAGGATAGTGATTCAGTTGTGCTTCCTGCCTTCCCTCCCTCCACCTTTGTTGTCTTTATCAATTGTTTCCCAGTTCCTCCTCCCTGACTCAGCTTATTCTAGTTTAGCATTTACAGAGGAGAAGAAGAGTAGCAGGATGCTCGCTGTGGCATCCTTTCAGTGAACTTATGCAATGTGACAGCATTTAGTTCCACCCAAAGTTGCACAATTTTTCACCAAGACTCTTCTATTGATGATGGGAGAGTCAGACCGCTGTGTAAAGTCTTCTCCAACCCAAAGATTCTCAGTGGGGTCTGGACTCTGTGGTGGCCAATCCATGTGTGAAAACAACCTCTTGTGCTCCATGAAGCCACTATTTTGGTTGCTTTATGCTTGAGTTCAGGTAGCGCTAAGGCACCCACGGACCACCTGTCTATCTGCGGAGAGTGCTTGTTGTTGATGGAGGCAGTGTATAAATTATGTGGTACAACTGGTCTGTGGGCTACTCGTGCTCGTGCTGTTGTTGGTCGATCAGCAAGCCGCGGAGAAGAGTGAAGTTATAAGACAAGCAGCTGAAGTGAAACCAGGTGTTAAAAACAAAGAAATGTCTTCCCTGCTTCTGCTTTTCATGCTGTTTATCTTTGACGATTTTTTTCACACTTCTCCCATTTAGTTCCCTATCTTGCTTCACTCGTCAACCAATCAGCATTCGATGAGCACATAGATCATCCAAGTCTAATAACATGCAGTTGGGATTTTGGAAGACTGCATGGGAGCATGTTTGTGGTGGGTGAAAACCCCTCAACGTTCACGGTCCAAAAAGATCACAAATGACATTTTTCACAAGGGTAAATGTCATTTGAAAAGTAGCTTTTCACAATTTTGTTTTGGAGCATTCTCTGCTCAGACTGCTGCCCCCATGACATACATACATACATGCATGTGTGCATGGTTGGATGCATGGATGGATGGATGTTTGTTAACCCAAATAAAGAATTTTGAGTCACTTCCGAAGTTCTTTGCTTGATGCTAATTATTTAACCCTTCTGAAAGAGAAAAAGCTCTTTTTTGTCTTCTGGCATATCGTGGATGTCTTTAGTTTAGGAAATGAGAAGCCACTCACTGCATCAGTTTGGGTTAAATAACCCGTCACCAGCTTAAACATACCAGTGACTACAGTATTTATACAGTCCAAGGCTCATACCCATTTGCTTGGTTAAATCCAGGCGGTGGCTTCCTTCTAAAAGTAAATTTCACCACTTTTCAGGCATCTGCAGAGTTGCCACTGGTAACTTGTTTTCATGCATTATCTGCATCTCTCTTTGATCATGCCAATATAGAGAGATGCATCACCAGCAATGGCGATGAACACCTCGGGAGACTTCTGTGCTTTGTCTGCAGATATCATTGTATCTCATTGTCTTTTCAAGTGATAACTGTTAACCATTTCAGAGCATTTGACCAACCAGTACAGAGCACATACCCTGCAGCCTACAGGAGTCACTGTATGGTAATCTGAACCCATTATCAGCTTTACCTCACCTCACAAGGTGTAAAGTGACACCCTGTTTTTACCAGTGTGTGTGTGTCTGTGTGTCCTTTTGAAAGGAACCAGATAGAAATACAGAGAGTTTGTTACACCTTTTGAACCTCTGCTTCCAGCTGGATTCAGCAGTTCAAAGTATTGCGGAAACTTTGTGTTGCACTGTGCGTCAGCAAAGACATTATGAGTCCCATTACAGCAGCATAATCGCTAAATCCGTCCAGTTACACTGAACTATTGTCCTGGTCCAGCTCGCCGTTTGGATCAGCTCACTGAGCACAGAAAATTAACAGCCATTAGCACATGTCTCGTGTCGGAGCAAACCACAACAAAGAATGTGGTTTAACTGGCAGCGGCTTGATATTTAATCATTAACTACGAACTTTTCTTCTAACAATGAGTAACTAAGTATAAGAGTGTAGCATGAGTCTGTTTGCAGGCTTTGTAGTCATGTTTCGGATAAAAGCTAAAAGATTTATTGCATTTCTCCTGCAACTTGTCCTTGACAAAGATTCTTAGTGAAACACCTGAGTCAACAGACGAGATTACAGGCTCAAAAATACGAATTCAGTTCAAAAAAACTACTACATCAACAGTGAACCCACACACACACACACACACACACACAGAAAAACAGAGCTGTGTGAGCTGGGAGAGAACAAAAGGAATAATTTCTTCCCATCGGCATGTCCAAAGTAAAAACCACACCACGGCCTTGGGCTGCAAATAAAAGAGGGATGAAACAAAGAGGAGCCCACGTCCAACCTTTCCTCCACTTATTACTTCTAAACAGGGCGTCCTGTCATGGTCCTAACACAATCCAAACCTGGCCGAAACAGCCGCTAAGAGCCACGCAGAGAAATGTAGGAATGTTTTCTTAATACTTTTCTGGCTTTTGCTTCAGGTGATATTTCATCAGAGAAAAAACCAAGTGGAGCAGGGATAATCTGTTCAGGTCAAGGCAGGGTTGAGCTGTTTACTACTGTACTGATGGAAGCACAGACTCTTATTCCAAATAGAGGGTAATGTGTCAGAGATAAACACAAACACATGTGAAACAATAGGTGAAAGAGAGATGAGCTCATCTGTGTATGTTTGTGTGTGTGTGTGTGAGAAGAGGGCGTGTTTTTGTTTGCTGTAGGAGGCTGGGACGACAGGGGAAGGGAGGGGAACGGAAGAGCGGGATTGTGGGTTGGTGTCATTTTTCCACTTAAAATAAGGGCGTCACCTGAGAACAAAACCAAACCCAACCGACACCGGCGATGACAAAAGAGAGGTGCAACTGCAACTCAAAATGTGTTGAAGCATGTATGCAAAGTAACGCTGAATATCACTCACCAAATATGTATTTATGAAACAAAAACATAACTATGGAAGATCGCAACTGCCAAAAATTAAAAAAATTGAATGAAACATAGTATATGGATTAGCCTGAGGATAATACCTACATTAAACAAACTGTACTTTTGGTATTCTGTCTATGTAAACATACAAAGGCCTGCCAAGCAGACAGTAGCTCTGCAGGCTCACAGTCAGTTTCGTGACTCTCTTCTCCTTCCTGTGTTTTTGGTAAAAGAAAGAAAAAAAAACTGCAGTTCCTCTAGTGGCCACTTGAGGTAAATTCCCAAAACAAAGACTCACATTTTATTAAAAATGCCCAACTTTACAGAATTACAAAGCAAGTTTACAAGCTAGTATGAAGACACATTTCTCTATAGCTAAGATATAGTGACTTCTGAGCCAAAAGAAAACCTAGCTATGTCCATCTTTTATATACAGTCTGTGGCCATACAACATTAGTGGACAGTAGCTGATCCTGGCTTAGTAGTGAAGTTAGTGCAAATCAGGCGACATGCCTCTCCAACACACACACACACACACACACACACACACACACACACACACAGTTAACTTATTTTAAATGAATACTATTGTCAGCACTGGTTCAAGAAAAACTCCAGCCTCCTAACTTCTGAGTTTCTTTTCAGCTTTGTGGTCTGTTTCACAATCTAAAAAGAGGTTTGACTGTCAGACTTTTCCACTGACAGGACTGTTATTGCTGGGAGACAGAGCAGGTAACTGAAGCATGATGAAGACCCTTCCTGAAGACTCTTCCTGTCATCACATCATTAAACATAGCAGAAAGGAAAGGCAAGAGAATGAGATGGGCAAAAAGGTACAGCAAAGTAAAAATCAGGAAAAACAATAAGAGAAGAGGTCAAAGAGGATAAGCCCTCATTAAAAACAAGCTAATGGGAGAAAAAACTGAGTGAAACGTGTGTGTGTGCGTGTGTGTTGAACCGTTTCCATTCTCCCCTCCCCATCCCAACCTCTAGTACAACAGAGGAATTTGGCTTTCAGTCACTCTCACACAAACAGAAGGAAGAGCAGATGTGAGCCAAATCACTGCATACCAACTTGTGCCTGATCCTGGGTATCATGAGAAATCTCAGTGCTCCCCCCCAATGCAGGAAAACCAGGCTTTGCTTTCATTTTCCATCTCATCTCTATCTCTTCAGTGTCTAACCATCTCTTATCTAATCATTAAAAAAAAAAACCCAAAAAACGAAATGCATTCCTGTGTCTGCAGCATAATCTCAGCTCTTCGCCGAAGTCATGTTATTACCTGAAAGGAAACTAGACTCTAAACCAGGGATGTAAAACTCATTTTACACTGAGGGCCACATACTGACCACTTTGATCATAAGTGAGCTGGATAAATGAAACTCCCCTTTTTGTCAGTGCAAAGATGTTTAACTACATACTTAATTCCTGGGACATCTTAATATAAAATAAGGAAGTGCAATGTCTTTTTTAATTAATTAATTAATATGAAAGCACATCTCATTTTTTCTATATAATAAATGCTTAAAATTACAGAAAGGTTTTTGGCAGCTCACTGCCCACAGTGGCCTGTGTGTATAAAACAAAGTTTTTCTTGATTGATGAAATTTTTTTTAACTAAGATTTCTATAGTAGAAAGTGAAAAAGGGAACTTTTCTGTCATTTAATCATTTCTCTATTACTTAACTTCTGTGGTGTGGTATGAATGGCTGTGGAGAGGTCTTTATCAGCGGGAAAAGCTGTAAAACGTGTATTTTATGCCCTCTATCAGGTTTTCCAAAACTGTCCAACGGGCCGGATTTGAGTTTTTGCCGTTCCAGTTCTGGTCCTCGGGCCTTATAGATGACACCCGTGCTCTAAACCCACATGTGATACTGATCTTTTGAAGTCATGCATTTGTTTAGACCCTCTACAAGAGCTGCGTGGAAGCACTATATGCTAATAAACTGATAAAAACACAGGCAGGGTGAGCGTGAGAGTGTTTCCCACCTTGAAGGTGCACAGCTCTTGCTTGGTGAAGCCATTACTGTGGATGATTTTCATCTGTTTCACCAAAGTGCTTTTGCCGCTCTCAGCTGCACCTGTAGGAGAACGTGAGATGGTTTTCTTTTTTTTTTAAAAGTGCCTTTTAAAACTTGTTTTACTGGGTGTTCACCTGTGATCGGGCTTTATTTGTAAAAGTTATCTATAAAATCAAAGTGTGGTGTCGAAGTAGGATTTGTGCGCCAAAAGTGAAAGTTTACACGGAATATTTGAGTTATTTTAAGCCAAAATCATCAACAGCTGGGTTCATATGAGGCTGTCAGTCTCACCTAGAATGAGTATTTTAACCACGTTCATCTCCCGCTTGGCAGATTCGTAAAGTTCTCTGTCTATCTTGGCACTGTGTATCCTCGCCTTCTTCTGCTCTTCTGTAACTTCGGTACCGAGGCACAGTCCCATCCTGAGCGCGCATCTCCTCCTCGAGCCCGGCCAGAGAGAAAACAAAAGCAGGGCAATCCAACCTGGGATCCCAACCTGGGATCAGTCCGATTTTCTTTCTACAAGCTGCATGTTCCGAGTCCGAGCTCTGCCTCTACTCCAAAACTAAACCGGCAGAGCGAAAAGAGGAGTTACCTCGGCAAAGAAAAAAAGTTCAGGCCATTGCCGAAACATCCTTCTTCAAACTTCCAAGAGTTATTTAAAACTTTCGAGACAAAACTGATTTTACGCACAGCCCCAAGCGCTTTTCCTCCCTGTTAGCGTCAGATTTCAGCGCCTGTCCAGGGCGTTAAAAAAGCAAAAAGAGAGAAACTGCAAATCTGCTCGGCCGCTTTCCGCCGCAGCAGTTCAAACTCTGTCCTGCCGCCTTGGCAAAGACCCCAACTCATCCAAAAAAAACAAAAAACAAAAAACACTACCTCCGCCCCCTGCTGCCCGCAGCCCAGATGGAAATCCTTTGGACTTCCTGGGAAGTGACGTGCTGAAGTGCTGCTGCTACTCTGTGTATTTCACCTGTTCATGGGGAAAAAATAAATAGGCGTGATGTAATTAAATAACTTCACTTACTACATTATACACTTAATTACTCTTTACTTTTCAGCTGTTAACACTTACTTTAATTGTAGCCTACAAAAACACGCTCGGCTTGCGTAACGTCGCGATAACGCACAGGTAGGACGTTCAGGTATTTTCGGTTATTATGATTACATCCGCACAAGTTGTGCAAAGGCATACTGGGATTTACAGTTTATGAGCTCGTCAAAATCCGCCTCCTAAAAAGAGAGATATAGCTACCTGGTTTAACAGGTTGTGCAAGAAAACAAAAGGGTGTTTGTATCCATAAAAACACCTTTACTGTGAAATGCGAAGTATTCCATATCAGTTTTACCGAGAGTGTTTGGAGCATTTAGAAAGAAGGAGTGACTTCTAAATGAAGAAGCCTTTGTATGAATTTAAAATTATAATTTTCCATTAAAACCCTTAAAATAGGTCGTCCTCATTAGCTTTTCAATATGAAGATATTTTAATTGAATAACTTGCTTTTATATTAGTTCAAATTTCATTTAATCAGACGATCTCATTGAGATAACTTGTACCTAGGCTGATCAAATATCCCTCTTTGTGTGAGACTGCACAACATTTTATTCTTTCTTTGTCTGTCCCACATTTTGAGTCAATGTTGCACATTTTTGACTGATTCTGCAGGACATGCGCATTTCTGACGCCTGGCCTTTACTCAACTGTATATGAAGGAAAGCCTTTTTATTCTAGTCAGAAGAAGGTCAGCCTGTCTAATGGCATACTCATCATCTGGGAAAGTTAAAGGGACCAAAAAGTTAAAACCTCTGCAGAGTTGAATAAAACATATTGCTATTGCAGAATATAATGGAAAGTAATGGTATATGCTGAGAAA
>VUQG01000362.1:0-28453 GCA_015106755.1 Etia nguti
GCATTGAAAATATTAGATAAGAAACCTTTTTCATATCACCATTGTCAAATTTTAGATAAATATAAGTTTCTAAATTTTACTAATTTCAAATTATTTAAATCTGCCTGTCTAATATACAAAGTTATACATGGTCTGGCGCCTCCACCAATGAGTGATTTTATTAAACAAAAGTCTAGCAGTGTTGCCGGGTCTCGACTGACTCGAGCCACTGTTAGAGGTGATTGTGAATTGACATTTAGACGGACCACCTTTTCACAGAATGCTCTGTCATATCAGGGAGTGAGCTTCTGGAATAGTCTTCCACTGTCAGTGAGGGAAAGTACAAGTCTCCCCATCTTTAAGAGTCACTTAAAAGGGTGGCTGAGGGACACACAAACATGTGATCATGTTTAATAATCATGCTTTATATTGGACATGAAAAAGAGTTAGTGTATTACAAAAAGGGAAATAACTATTAGTGTAATGGGTCAGTGCAATATCAGGACAGTCGGGGCATGTGTAATACTGGGGTTTGTGCAATATAATTGAGGTGTTTCCGTTAATGTTATCTATATTGTCCTCTGTTGTCCACTCTTCTTGTCATTGTTTGTTCAAGTATAATGTGATCACTGTTTTTGTCCTTGTCACATGGTCTGTAAATAGTGTCTCTGTATGTTTTTACTAACTTGTGTGTAACACCAACCTGCCAGAGGGTCTGCAGATAGAAATTAGCCCAAGGCTATAATCTGGCATATTTACATTTGTTAAAATGTTCATTAATATGTATTGCCCCTCTTTCTTAAATAAAATAAAATAAATAAATAAGATAGACATAGTCAGCGTGACATCACCCATTGGTTTTGGACTACAGAAAGCTTCAGTCTTGGTGTTTTTGCTGCCACAAGTTACTGAATTTGAAAGCCCTAAGTTAATAAGCTAAGGGTAGTGAGCATGTGTAGCAATCTGGAACCAAAAACCACACAGGTACAAAGCATAGACACGGATACTGGTGCTTAGTAACCGATAACTGGTGCTTAGTGACAGACTGATAAAATACTAGAATTTCACTTAGGATGAACTGTACCTCACAGCAGGCCATATTGTTTGTCATTTAATTCAATTAAATGGCTCTAAAAGGTTAAAACACAGCTTCGGGCCAGCCTCAAGTGGTCAAGAGAGGAACTACAGTTTTGGGGAATTGTGCATTGGCTTTAGTTGTCATCCACAGACGTGGCTGCTTGCAGTCTCATAGCAACATAATGAAATTCTGTTGTTAAAAGAGGTTTTCAGAGTTTGAATTGTGAGGCTTTTTGCTTGCTTTCAAACAAAGCAGCAACCTCACTAATGGCCCTTAAAGAGGACCACAGAATACGTAGCTTTGGGAACGGCTGGTTTAAACCATTTGTGCACTCCTTTAAAAGAGCTCATTATTCTCTCCTATTTAACATTTCATATGTTTCTCTATTATTTGAATTTATTTTTCTTCTAATGCAACACTGCTTGTTTGGTAAGTAGTTTTAATTATTGAATTGTGTTGATGTTTAGATGTTGTGGCTGGTTGTGTCTGATTTAAAGTATTTTCGCTTTATTTTTAGTGCTTAAAATCTCTGTGCACTGTATAATGAATGCTGCTTTTGTCTTTACTGTAGTGTTGATTTGGTGTTAAAACATAGTGAATAAAAATAATGCTTCTGGATTAGCTTTAAGCTCTCTGTGCCCTTGTAAGCATTTCACACCAAAAGCCTGATCCAGCATGAACTCACCGTTGTGTGTTTGCTGTTCTTCTTTCGCAGGCGGTGCGAGGAGCGTGTGGAGGTTGCTGTCTCGTGGCAGTGTGAAGCTGCGGGGTTTCCCTCCCTGGGTTGCCATAGGAATCAGCCTCTGCATTGCCATGGGCAACGGGACATTCCTCGGAGCAGGAAGAGTGTAAACGGCTCCGGCCATCATCGAGCCACCACCTGGGCCTGGCTCAGCAAAGACGGCGTCCTCTGCAACGAAAAGAAAAAAAAATTGATTTGCTGTTATTTGAGTCACAAATGCAACATGACTCATTTCTTTAAAAGAACACTCTGTTCAATATAGTAAAATGTATTTTAAATATGTTCTGACTGAATCAGAGAGAAATCGCTATTTCAGCTTTAAAGCCATTGTCCACATTGGAGGATCAGAAAGAACATTGAACACATGCATTACTATTGAACACAAGGTCGTATATAAAACACACAAGCTTGTACATCTCTACATCAGCAGTTGCACAAAATATTCGACAAATATCATTGCAGGCAGGGGTCAGAGTTGATTTTAATGAGGGGGAGCTAAAGCTGATGATCACGGATGATAGCAGACAGTTTTCATGGGGGCGCTTTCTTGAGCACAGAGTAGTTCCTGTCAAAACAGTAGAAATTCTGCTCTGTGTGTGTGGACCTTTCAAAATTTTAATCGCACACTTTCTGGAGAAGCTTTGCTGCTGAATGTTCTCGGTATTAATAAAATAACAATCTAAGATATCTCAAATGAAATTTAAAAAACTAAACTTTTTTTTTTGCAGTTCTGTTACTTTTAATGAAGCAACCATTTTGTTAAATTTGGTGGGATAAAAGTCCAAAGGTATAATAATACAAGAACCCAAGTATATATTTCTATATACGGCACTGCTGTACCATACCATATTATACAGATTTAATTATTAATTAATTAATTCACTCATTTATTTTACAGCTGAGGAAAAAAATGGCATTCCTGTTGGGTAGATACAGTATTCAAGATGGACATAACTAACATAATGTCATCCACTGGTTTCTACAGGCTCGTTTCGAAGCCTCAAGATGAGCATTTCCACTGACTTCATCTTGTTTTTAAAACAACAAATGTGATAGGGGGGGGGCTTACTCTGATTTGATTGCTCATTGACTCTATCCACAACTATCGCCATCTTTTGGCTTTGAGATAAAATGCAGGCTTAAGGCACTTTCACACTGAGTGTGCATGACAGGAAACAGAGGGTGGAGACATAAAAGTTGAAGCTGTACTTTTTTTTGGTCACACCATTTAACCTTCATGTACCTCAGCCATTGCCCTCTTGAAAGAGCTGGACTGCCATGGATGTTCACTGTATAAGAATAAGTATAAGACTAAATAAGAATAATAACGAACTGGTGATTATCAAGCTAGCTAGCTAAATATGAGATACTTTTCTTTATATTTAATAGCTAATGAAAAACAAACTTAACACTTTATAACTAAATGACACTAATACATTTTTTTTAGATTTGTTTTTTGCCATCTTGGAAAGAACATGGTTTTTGACCTATATTGCAACAAACCACCATGGTTTAACATTTTGGTGTACAGCAACACATTAGGTTTTCATTCTTTCTGTAGAACATAATCACAGCTTAAACAGAATTACTAACACCACTGTGTATGAAATCAAGCAACTGAATTGGAATTTGGGCACTACCAAGTGGTCCAGTTTGAAGGTAGTGCAGTCCAGCCTCGGTCAATGGCGTCTCAATCAGGTCCTGCCAAGAGCGTCTCTGCGACGATGAAGAGCGGCCCGGGGACCCTGTCTCACTACTGCCCCCAGCAGGACTGGAGCGGTACTACAGAATAAAAAACAGATAAATTATTCAGTAGACTTACCAGATGTGAGTGTTTTAGTGGATGAACCTGCAATCTAAGCATGTGCTCCCACATGAAGACAGCTCCTATATTACAAATTGTGGTTTATTAGTGGTAAAATGTATTTCTCTAAACATAATATTTTAATTAGGAAACATTTTAAATAGATTTTGTTGCAGAGTTCAGACTCTAGAAGATGATAAATATAGTGCAACTGTTTCCTAATTAAAATATTATGTTTAGAGAAATACATATATATATATAAATAAATACAATACATACAATTTATACGGTGATTAAAATCAAGAGTCCCACAATGTAGTTAGTAATAGTATACCACCATCAGTAGTCTGACCCATTGATATACATGTAAAGCAGAATGGATCTATGCTTTTCTTATTCTTTTGACTCTACCATCAGAATGTCGCAGCAGAACTATATAATAGTTGTGTGGAACAAACTCAGTGGATCAGTACTTCCTGAAATATTGAGACCAGCTTGTCTGGCACCAATAACTATCCCACGTTCAAAGTCACTTAAATTGGCTTTCTTCCCCATTCTGATGCTCTTTTTGAACTTCAGAAGGCCATCTTTCCCATGTCTGCATGCTTAAATGAACTGAGTTAATGCCATGTGATTAGCTGATTATGCTTCAGCGTTAAATAGCAGTTGAATAGATGAACGTAGTAAAGTGGCTGTTGAGTGTAAATTCAGACTTGAAAGCACATTTATGCTCCCAAGTCAAAAGTACAATTTCCAAACTCTCGAAATGAGACCATTAATCTGAGGTAATGTTGAACATCGTCACACACCTCCACAGGATCACATCTGTACTGTACGTCACTGCTGTTGCTGCCCCCTGCTTTTCTGCCACTGTGTGTGGTGCCTCCTCCAAGAGGACCAGGGTGGTACTGCGGCTCTGCAGCTGCAGCAGGGGGCTCGCCACAAAGGAAGTCCTCCTGGGATGAGCGAGAGCGAGACGTCTCTGTGGAAGACAGCCGAGTGGTCCGACCTCCTTCCAAGTAGGCGCTCATCTGATAGAGAAAAAGGAAGGGAGACAATGTGGCAGACATCAAATGATCGCCTTGTCTCATTCAACCATAATGACACACTTCAAAGAAAGGATTTCATCAGCTTGCCTGCCTGATTGAGTAAGTGTGTGATATGGTAGGTGAGAGACAAGAAGACAAAGCAGACGGGTGTTTGAGTGACTCTATTATTATCTTAAAACTTAGCAGCCTATGTTTTGTAGCTTCATTTACATGGACAAGGTGCTGTTGGTGTTTCCTTTTTTTTACCCTATGATTAAAAAAACATACCCCAGGACAGAGATGCAACCCATTTCAAGTTCAAATATAGCAACATTTATGTTTAATATAGCCTCAGCACTATCTGTGCTTATTGCTTTATTGGCAATAATTCCAACTGTTACAGTGGACTAGGAAGCACGAGGCCTCAATTTTGCCTCCGAATACATCTACTTTGTGAGAGATGCAATACAGTTTACAGTGTGTGTGTGTGTGTGTGTGTGTGTATGAGTGTGTATGAGTGACTCACTGATGGAGGCCGTGGGTAGGTGTCATATGGAGGTGGGGGACTGTCCTGTTTGGGGCTGGAGGCAGCGTCATCCTCATGTTCACTTTCACTCCAGTAATCTACAGGAAACCCACACACATACTGTCAGATCCATCCATACACATACATCCAGTGTATTTGTAGTGTCATGCACATTTTACATATTTGCTTAGAGTGTTGTTTCTTAATGGGAACCAATTACACTTTTCCTTATTTTCTGTCATTTATTACAGTGATGGATGCTCATATTAAACACGATTCAAGTGCTGAATAATCAGTAGTCAGTGTATGTAGAAATTAGAAAAAGTTCAACCTTTAGACTCCTTTAAATGCCCTGTTTGAGATTTCTTTTGAGGGTTTTTTTCTTCTCTTGGCTCTATATGATGACACTACAGTTATTTCTAACATGGTCATGTCAGGTGCGTTGGTCTGGCGCTGAGCAAATTAGCACAATCAACCTGCTGTTCAAACCTTCTGTTTGCTAGTGGAAGCCTCTCAGTGATGTTGATGGGGTTCGTACTTTGCAAAATAATGTGCTTAAGATGACTATTGATGTGAACTGGTGCTATATGAATCAAATTCTTTTGAATCGAATCAAAAGGGAGGGTGGCCTCATGGTAGAAGAGCTAGGATAATCTGAAGAGTTTACTCTTGTTTCATGTGCTTTAGTTATGGTTGCAGTTCAGTTCTAGCTTACTTGTCTCTTGTATCATACTTTTAATTTTACTTACTCCCTGTTATTGTCTAGATTAGTTTCAGCTGTATATGGTTATTCCCTATTCCCATTCCTATTCCCTGATTACCTTTTGTGTTTATAAATAGCCCTGTCTTACCTTTGTTCTTTTGTACTGTTTACTGTTCCTGATCTCCTGGGACTAAGTTTTAAATCTGGATTACAACTATTACAATTTTGCTTTTTTAGTGAAACTCTGACTTGGGATCTCGCACTACGGTCCTCACTCCACAAGTAACATGAATGTTTTGCTTTGCGTATTTAATACACAAAAAACCTTGGATAGAGCAACATTAAGAGTCAGCAACCAACTGATATGCAAATCTAAAAAAACAGAGAGAGGGAAAAAAAAAGAGAAGGTGTGATGTATTCATGGCTAGGTTTTTTGCACAGACACGAGGGCCAAAACTCTCATTGGTTATTCTACCCATGAACATTTTTTTTTTTTAAATTAGAGCTGAACACACGTTAAAAAAAATATTTAATCTAAGCTTTTCAAAAGTCTCAGAGTATTCTGCAGGCTCTGGCTAACCATGTTCCAGGCATTTTTAAAAAAAATTTTTTAATGCTTCAGATTTTTTGTAGAATATAGTAAAGGATCACAAACTGTTTATACCAAACAGTTAAAACCAAATTATTAACGACTAAACTGTGGTATGAATGTTGGCATTTTATTCATTCCCTTGTCTGTAGCTTTGTATCTTTAGTTTTATTTTTGTGGCTTTGTTTTCTTCACTGACTTTCAGCGCCGACATTTGTAGACCATTCGTCCAGCTAGCTTCACTTCATCACCCTCAAAAACCTTGGGGGTATTGAGCTTGTTATCTTTGCTTATGTCCAAAGTTATAGTTTTGTTTTTTTTTTCAAATGCTTTTACCCGAATTGGATGTCATTTACCTGGTTTGCTTACTATTAACATTTTGCTAAATTCAGATTAACCTTGTAAATTACTTTTTTTCTTCTCTGGACCTTAAAAAACCTGGAAAACAAATACACTTATTACTTCACTGGAGTGAAGAATGTGGACCACTTTTAACTGAATGGTTCCTCTGTGCTTGTTATTTTTTGAGAACTGAAGGAGCATATATTTCCAGAAATACCTAATTGCATCACATTACCAAGCAGATGAAAAATAACTGTTTGGTTTCTGAGTGCCTGGGGGTGTAATGAAACAGCCATGTGTGGTAGGGGGTCATTAGTTGCCCATTAAGAAATTTTTCCCCCAGTAAGCCCCTAGGAGATTAAATAACAATAAGTTCAATAGGTATAGGAGGATTATTGTGTTGTTGGCTTAAGATGACATCCTACAGCAGCCACCGTTTGAAGAACCCTTCACCATGTCGTTGAATGAGCCCTCACCCTGCTCCTGGCGCATCCTCTCTCGCTCTGCATAGCCTACAGCAGCCATGTTGAGGCGACTCAGCCACCTAACAGAAGGGGGAACTAATTAGATTATTTCATAATGTACACAAACAAATAATTAAACATTGAAATAATGATCTCGCTTGGGGTCCCAAAGTCTCACAGTGCACATAAATAATCACTTGGAAAAAAATGATTACTTCTTTTATTTTAATTTTTTGCTTTTTTAAAAGTTTGAAAAGGTATTGAGCTGCACTGATCTACAGCATGATAACTACATCAAATAAGCAAATGGGTATATCAAACATGGTTTAGATGTTATAGAAGTCATGGATGAACAAATAAATACAGACTTTGTTAAAAAGTCAGTAACAGACAAAAAAAGGTATATAGGTATAATATATTATCCTTAGTGTGATGTGACCTATAAAAAATTGGCCCATGTGAAAATGTCTTAAAACATTTGATAATAAAAACAAACATCCTTTTTAATCATCAAATAAACACTTTTCTTTTCTTTTAACTTTTTGAAGGGTCTTTTGTGGTGTTTTGCCACCCAGCTGGAAGTCTGCCCTACTCTATAACCTTCACACGCTCCTTTACCTGTTCATGTCATCCACTCCATCTGCTGCAAAGTAGAAACTCTTGACCTTGGGGTGGCAAGCTTTGAAAGCACTAGAGAGATAGAGGGTGTTATTTTTGCAGGCACACATTCATACATTCAAGAGCACGCAAACTACACGTAACATACACATATATATGCAAGAGACCTGGTTTTGTTAAGCACTTACTACTTCTTGCGGCATTCACTGGCTCGATCGATCTTAAATTCTGGAAGACTGACAAAACCTTCGGCTTTTTCATCCTGAACAAACAGCGAGGAGAAAGAAATTTTTTAGAAAGACAGACAGCAAGCCAAAAAAAAGAGGATGGCTAAAAAAACTGTTGATTTCATGTGTTAACTCTCTGTGTTTTTCCAAATGCACATCCTTTTTTCTAAGTCTGACTGAACAGAAATTAAAGATGTTTATGAATGTCAAATTAAATAAAGATAAGACTTTAAAATCTAGCAGCTCTCTGGTTAGCCACTGAGGTGGTTTGCACTGACAGTGTTAAGCAGCTAATTCTTACAGTGATCACCAGCTCTTTTTCAACTGATGATGTGCAATGGTTTTGCTACCCAGTACTAAAAAAATGCAAAATCTAAAATGTAAATCTAAAGTCTAAATCTAAAGCAGGTGGAAATTTTCTTGATGTATGCTCAATCAGTTTTGTACATATTTAGGCATAAACCAGAGAACTAAAAAGAAAAAAAAAGTGATGGTGGAATACAAGAGAATGTTAAAAATAAATCCCAAAGTTACCCAATTTGTACGCTAATGTTGATATAAATAAATCAAATTACATGAAAAAGTTTGACTTTACAATCATGTGCAAAAAATGTAAGAGTTCTGTCAATTTTGCAGTTTTACATACCGGGGCAAAAAAAAGAAATTACTCTTAAAGTTATTTAAATACAACCTCAGGCGTATACCACATTTTACTATTTATACCACTATTTCATTATTTATTTAAGTCAAAACACAGAAGCAGTGTGTGGAAAAACGAAGTACACCCCATGATTCAGTAGCTCATAGAACCACTTTTGACAGCAACAACTTGAAATAATGATTTTGTGTATGACTTTTTCTGTCTCTCCCATTGTTTCTCTGACCCACTCTTCTTTACAACGTTTCAGTTTAGTTGAAGAATGCATTGTATTTGTTTATGCACAGCTCTCTCTCACCCCTCCACCACCTCCATCTTGACAGCTGTCATAAGGTGTTTGTGCTTGTTAAGACCCAGTTCAAAAGCCAAAACATAAATATGGAGACTGTCACCAGAGTTTTAAAAACGTACTTTATTTTTATTATTATATAATTTTAAATTACATAATAAGTTTAGTCTAAGTGTGGTCTATTAGCATTTCAGCCCTCAAAGACTCTTGCACTGTCACTGCAAAGAGAATAAAGGTTGCAGAAGGGCCTAACACCTCACGCATAACTTTAGTTGATATCTTCAAAAACATGGCTGCCCCTATATGAGGATCCCAAGTTGCTGCACTGAGTGTACAAAAGTAACATGTGACCAACACATAGAGGAGCACAACAACCACAAATCAAAAGGATTACTCAGACATTACTACAACACAAACCAAAAGCAGCAACCAACAATCCCAACCATGTGATCTGTTGTCGCCACCACACAAACGGTCACATACCAAGCACACCTATACCACAACAAGTTGCTTTGAGCTACAAAATTCAGTAAAGCAAGTATACAAGTGACCACACTCACAAGTGATCCAACAAAAGTGGCCAGCTTCTCCACAACACTAAAGGTCACAGCACGACGCACTCACCTCATCATTTGGCATCCATAAACACTTATATACTAGATGTAGATGTTCGAGGCAACTTTGAACGCAAACTCAAGAGCAGGCAGCAGATCAGAGATGCAGTCTACGAGAAAACGCTGAAGCATACCCCCACCCATGATAACCACCAAACGTAATAAACTAAACCACCAAACAAGTACTACAGTGGACAGGCATCACAGCCACCCAGCTGAAACACACTTACTAAGGAGAGTTTGCTCAATCACAGCTAACACCTTAACCATCATTCACTCTCTAAACAAACCTCTGATGTTTTGTTTCACAAACATATCTAAAATAGTGTCCAAAATATCCCGGACGAGCCCCCATTTATGTTACGACCTTTCTCAAAAGCAGCATCATAAATATGGAGTCTGACACCAGAGTTTAAAAAATAACAGATTTATTTTAAATTACATAATAAGTTTGCTAAAAAAAGGTGGTACCACAAAGAAAAAAGTGGTGCGCCCCTCCAAAGCCTGGCAACTGTGCCCTTATCCACACCTCACCAGGTGTAGTCAATTAGCATTTCAACCCAGGTAAGACCTGAAGACTCGTGTACTGCCACTGCAAAGGGAATATGGGTTGCAGAGGGGCATAACAGGTGTGATATGCTGTGTTTGATTTTCACCAAACATAGTTCTGTGCATTATGCGCAAATATCTCTACTTCGGTTTCATCTGTCCAAAGAACATTGTCCCTGAAGTTATTTGTTCAAATATAACTTTGCAAATCTAAGCTGTGCTACCATGTTCTTTGCGGAGAGAAGAAGCTTTATCCTGGAAAACCTTCCACACAAATCATACTCGTTCAGTCCTTTTCTAATTGTACTGTCATGAACTTTAACAGTTAAGATGCTAACTGAGGGAAGGAGAGTTTGAAATGCTTGTTTTATTTTATTTTTTTAATAAATTCTCTGAGCATTGCATGTACCTTGGAGTTAATCTGCATGAACAATTTGTGTTAATAATGCAAATTAACCTGTTAAAGACCAAGAATATTTTGTCTTGATACATACACCTTTAAATTAAAAGATAGTATAGTTTTTTCACAAAACTGTATGCAAACGTCTCCCACTGTCTTTATCAAACACTAGCAGGAGAGCAGCTTCAAACAAAGCCCTTCCACTTGCATGGTGTTGTAGTCCTAGGTCCCTACTGTGGTAATGCCTCCTCTGCTAAAGCGTCACTTTGTGTCAGCAAAAACCTCAACATGAGTTTTGAGACATACCTCTTCATTGATGTACCAGTACAGGCAGTTGTCTTTCAGAACAAACCAGTACTTCTTCCATTTTTGAGAAAAGTAACCCTTTGCATCTCTCTTTCTCCACAGCCAACCCTCGCAGTCTCCTCTGCCCAGCGCCTTGCAGGAAACACGCCTCCGACTCAGCGAGGCCAAACTTCGTCCTGGAACAACATGGAGGAAATGTGAAGGCAGGGGAATTCAAGGACAGAAAATTATCTCAAAACTAGAAGAAAGCAACTCAAAGATGGAAAATGTGTGATTCAAAGGGTAGCACTAATGCTGCTTGTAAGTTCTCACTTCAGTGTGAATGAAATCTTTCACAAAATGTCACATCCTCATGTAGCAATGATTCTTGGCAATGCCTCGGTCTCTGGACTTGACAGAATGCTGCTGCACTGCAGTAAGGTAAGAGGTGTTTAATAAAAACTGCCTTTTCCTTCTGGCATAAAAGCCCTGTAACATTTTTCTCAGCAGGCTCCTCATTAAAGATTACCGGGGAAACTTGGCTCTTAGTCGAGGGCCACGGAGAAACTTGCATTGTGCTGGATGAAAAGTCTTTTAACATGGTTACAATACTCCATTTACATCTGTAGCAGTGTAGGTCTAAAGGAAACAGGATTCTTACACAGTGCATGACATGAAAAACTACACTTCAACCACGCATTGTGAAAAGGTTTTGAGTCTGGAGATAATTAATAAGCTTTAGAACACCCCCACCCCACCCGACACACACACAGACACACACAGACACACACCTTACATCCTCAAAATGCACAAAAGTGCTCTCGAATAATGATTATTCTTCATTTTCTGTGCAGCAGCTCCAGGCCATAAACTGATACCATCACCAATTTAGCTTTAAAAGAGAACTACTCGTTATAGAAAATGAAGATTTTTTTTTCTCTGATCCTCACCGAAAAGAGTTACTAATATTTCATTACACATTTGATAAGAGTACCACTTGGAGCAGTGGAACTGTGAATAAATCATTATTATCACACTAATTTTGAAACTTTGCTTTAATTGCTGTAAACAAACAAAGCCGTTGACCAAGCGTGCAGATGGAGCTAAAGCTTTCTCACAATGGCAGATGGTGAAACAAGCAAAAGGCCTCTGGAAAAAAAACAAAAAAACAATCCCTTTCAACATGTTAATCCTCGTTCGTGTGGTGGAAGAGAAAAAAAAAGTTTTGGTCAGAGAGGGAAATAAAATACTGATGGCAGTGAGTAAAATTATCAAAAAAAAAATCCTAATAAAGAATCCACTGAGATATTTATGTGAATAAAAATAGAAAGGTAAGAACTGATGTTACAATAATCATTCTGCGATGATAAATGTTAACGATGATATAAAGAAATGCTGGATTCGTGAATGTGTGCACACTGACTAAAAGCGAATTCGCCTGCAGTCCAGTCTGCAGCACGCTCATCAAAACATGTGAAATGTGAACAACGTGTTAAATGCAAATACAGAGCTGTCTGCACAGACTGCATGAGTATGAAATGATTACAAGGTGGGAAAACTACCTCATAAGCAAATTATTACAATTTTTTGACATCGATTTTTTTGACTGTTTATATCAACTGCTAAAACCATAAATTATGTTTTCTTTGGCTCAGCCCAAACTGTGAAATGCATGAAAAGCAATGAGTCTTTTCAATTATGCATTACCGTTAATAAATGATCACAAAAATGTGGAAAAATTGACTTTAATCTTGAGTGTCACTGGAGCAATTTATCAGTTTATATAATAATGAATTTTTAAAGCCTACCATTCATTAAAATCACTGATTATAGGAGAACCTAGAAAACAGTTACTGTTTCCAACTTCTTAATTGTTGTTGATTTTAGCCTAACTGAGTAACACATAAGAGAATGAAACAATGAGCAGTTTTTAAAACTGACAATATGTTTCAGACTAAGTTACCACAAATACAAACATTCATTACATATTCAGCTTGGTGCTAAAGATGAAGAAGGGGCTAAAGTTCCTTCCATTTAGTTGTTGATGTAAGCTAAAATGTGTTTTCCTGATCAGATGAACATACAAACTGACTGTCCGTGAGCCATTTAGGGACAACGCAGCACTAGAACTTCAGTGGGTTAAATTTTGAAATTCATTCACTTTCATGAGAAGAAAAACAGCCTAGACGAAGGGGTTGGTTTGATCCATTGGGATTGTTTCTATAATAATGTTATATAGTTTTGTACCTAAACTACTTAGGATACTAACTGTTACTATTGACAGCAGTTTTTTTAGCTGTGGTTTTAAAGTAAAACTAGAGCTTGTTGATTCATATCATACATTCTAGATAAAAGATGCCGGCAAAAAGTTAATTGAACCTCTAATGGCCAGCTGGTTGTCTGTGTTTCCCATTGATTTAAATCAATGTGTTTCACATTAAGCTTTCAAGCAGATTATTCACAAATTAGAGAGCCGTAAATGAAAGTTTTCCAAAAGTTCCCAGTGCCACAGAACGATTAGAGCAAAGAGAGGAAATCTATCAAAATTATCCAAGCAGCTCAAACACAGAAGTTTGGATCTCTATACAGAATTCAAGGTACCAGCTGAGTTACCAACATGGCATTAAAAGGAATCCTGAATACGTCAACAGCTCTTTAATATACTAAAACATTTTGACCTATTAAAGCTGCCATTACTTTTCACATGCACTTAAACTCATCATTCCAAAGAAAATTTCTAGTCGGTCAGAGATTAGAAAACATGCAGTTCTACTTTTGTTTCCAATTTCTAGTTGTGTAAGTGATACTGCGCTACACAACTTTATGTCTTCTGATGTGACAACTTTTCGACACTCTTCTCCAGATGCATTAGATCCGTTTAATACGCAAGAAGAGTCGCTAAAACTAAATGTTCTTCCTGTTCTATATAATTTTCTCCCACAAGGGATATCACAAATCCTCTTCTTCTTGGGAGCAGATGCACCAGTGATTTTGCCCCACTCCTCCTCAGCTATGTGACTGCCTTCATTTTCATTTCAGTTACATGAGAGTTACAGTTTCATATTTTTTAATTTTATTTGGAGTTTTTGCTTTCTGTTCAGTTTTGTTTCAGCTGTTTCCAGAGTGGGTTTTTTCTCATTTCAGTGTTAGTTTTAAAGTGTTTAATTAGATTGAATTAATATAAAAACTTTTCAGGGGTTCAGAGCAGCTGTTACAATACAATCACACCTTTTTTGATGACAGTTGACTCACAGTCATGTAGTCTCAGTAAACATCTGTTCCAAAGCTTAGTTAACGAAAGGTTGTGATGACAAATTTGACCAAACTAAAAAATATAAAAAATGAAGGGCATTTTTTATATAAATGGAGTTTTTCCGAGTGAGTTTTGTGAGTGCACAGTATCATTTCAGTTCAGATCAGTATCAAATAAAGTGTTACTATGACTGCTGGCTTTGTGAAGCAGCAGCTGCTCTCACATTCTTCCTGCATCCATTAGTGAATGAGTGAAAAACCACAACTGGCAGCATCTGTTCACACCTAACAGGTGGCTTTCCTGCTTACCTTTATTCTTCTTCCTGTTCTTTGACTGCAGAGAGGAGGAGGAGGACGACTGTTGGTATGTCTGAGAGAGGTCGGAAAGAAGAGGAAGAAGAGAGGGAGGGAGAGGCAGGCTGTCAGGATGAATCAGTGCCCTTTGTTTGCTGCAATGAATTCTGGGATATAAAAGATGACAGATCTTAGGGAGAGCAGGAGCGATGAGACGAGGAAAGGGGAGCTGAATCTTTCTCCCCGTTCTCTCATTATCTCTTCCTCACACACACACATGTATGAGGAGATGGAAAAGTGAACCTCACGGAGGACATTAGCGACTTTCACACCTCTAAACATAGAACAGAAGGACAGGAGGGAGGTTCGGGTGACACAATAGGACGTCCAGGTGATGGAGGAAGAGTGTGTGTGTGTGTGTGTGTGTGTGTGTGTGTGTGTGTGTGTGTGTGTGTGTGTGTGTGTGTGTGTGTGTGAAGAAGCTCAGGGGAGCTGTGAGATTAAGCAGAAACTTCAGTAAGCAAAACATGAAGGACAAACATCCAAAACAAGGGTATGTTAAGTCTGACAGTGAACCCTAACATGTCCACTTACTTGGTGTGTTTAAAATTTAGAGTGAATTATCTAGTTAATGCTTTTCAAAAGAAGACAGATGTAAGGAAATCTATCAGGGGATTACTTTGATATATGAAGAGGTGATAATTCAAGTTGTGCTATTTTTTTAGTTGATAACAGTTATATCTTAAAGAAGAACTGTTCATGATTCCATGTTTGTCTAAAGCAGAAGAATAGAAAAAGTTAAGATTGATTTTTTTTAAAACAGTGGCAATGATATATGGTGGAGTCTATGCTAATGTTTAGTCAGCATCACAGACAGTATCAAAGGTCGACGTAGCTTCTGTGACTGATAAGCGAACGATGAAAAGTGAAGCCAACGGGGAAATGCCTTAAGCCTGCTTTGTTTTTAATGAAAACTGGGGGAACTACATGTGATTGTAAAAAGACTTCCAGTCTCACAGGAGTCTATGAGAAAACGTACCACCGACTGGACCTCACGTTCCACGTGACTCATTTCAGGAAATTCTGAATAAAACATTAGGTCCATTTTTACAATTTTGGCCATTCTAAGGTTTGCATTATACATAGCGGACACAGACATGGACATCTGGAGACCTGAAGGCCGAGCAGTCTTTCCTGTTATACTTCTTTGAAGTCCCCCACCTGGGTCGCATGCGTGGTTAGTGCATTGGAATGTATTGTAAACTCTCTGTGGAAAAGTTCTTGCAGTCCACATGGAACCTCGTGATCAGTGTCTGATGACAAAATGAAAGTCACACGGACCTGTGCAGATTTATGAATGCGGAAAGTATAATCCCATCTTAAATGTCAGAAAGGAGAATTATCTGGGGCTAACAGCTTGTTATTGACAGCTCAGTAGCAAATGAGCATACAGTCGGATTAACAGTCAAATTCACACCTTTTTCATCGCAGAAAACCACAATGGCTTCAGCAAAAACGCTCATCTCGACACTTTATAACAGAACTACACCAGTGGATGATGTCATAATAGATATGTCCATCACTTATAATGTCTAGGGTCAGTACCGAGCTGACTAATAATTTGATAAGAGTAATGTGGGCCTTGAAATGACTTGAAGAGTAAGCCAAACTAAATATAATGTCTTGTATTCACATCTGACTGAGTAATGACTCTGTGGAGAACTGAGTGTATTTGATGCCTCACGCAGCATCCTTGATCCAAAACAACAAACTCTGACCAGCACATTTCTCATGTGACCTCTCTCTACCGGTCAGATGGGGCAACAGACCAGCTCTGATGTCACGATATTACACATGTCAGAGCCTGGAGCTCAGCCACTCACAGCCCAACACTCAGCAGGACAGATTACATGGGCCCGCCCACTCCCACTGACACGCCATCTGCCATCGCAGCGCCCATGCACACTGTAAATACACACTCAAGCACGGGCATGCAAACACTTTTAATTTTCAAAGAGATGCTGACAAGATGTATAAGGTCACCGCCGGCCAAAATGACTGCCTGGACCGGCAAGCTGAGACGGACAGGAGGGCAGGCGGATGTCATGGAAGTGACAGGGGGTAATAACGAGTCAGCATTCGCTCACATCACACTTCACTGCGGCACTTTTTCATCATGGCTAAAAGCTATTTGCTTTCTCTCAAATCTCTGAGTCCTGACTGTTAGATTAGTATCAAAACAGATCAGAGGAAGTCAGAGGACTTTCCTGATTGTCCAGAGTAGTTCTGATCCACAGTATGAAGCTATATATTTTGCATCTGGAGTTTACATTAACAGCTTATTTAAACACAACAGTACTCTTTTTATGTCAATTTCGGTGAGATGTTTGACTTCAAAAGCTTGTTGGGGCACTTTTTCCCTCTACACTTCCCGGACATCATCCCTGTCAACCACATATTCTGTTTGGGGTGGCTGTGGCTCAGGTGGTAGAGCAGATCAGCTACTGATTGGAAGGTTGGTGGTTCGATTCCTGGCTCCCCCAGTCTGCATGCCAAATATCCTTGGGTAAGATACTAACCCCGAATTGCCCTCCGATGCGTTCATCGGAGTGTGAATGTTTATTAGTTGCACTTGAGTTTAGAAGTGAATGGGTGAGTGAGGCATGTTGTATACAGCACTTTGAGTACTCCGGGAGAGTAGAAAAGCGCTATATAAGAATCAGTCCATTTGTTATCCTTTATTTTAAAGACCTTATCTTACATGGTTACTTTGGATGTTTGTCTATCTTGCCAAGAGTTGAATGACCAGATCAATGCCACTTTCATATCTGTATAGTTAATAAGTTATTCTAACTAACTACCAATATGATTGTGACTGGTAATAAGGCTTCTGAAAAAAATTAAAATAAATAAATAACATGACTTGATAGCATGGCAAGAGTATAACTGTATATCAAAGATGGACATAGCTTCAACAACTGCCTGAAATGTGCATTTGTTCTCATCACCAACAGAGGGTGCACCTCAATGAGTCTCATTGTCTAGAGGTCTCCATAGCTCTCTTGATTTATGACCTCAGTAATCACTTTCCTAATGAGTATAGATCTAGGTATATGGTCTCAAACACTAGCTTGAAGTCTTAATTAATATAACACAATGTTTATTTGGTACACTGTGATCCTATTAGAGTAAATTATATGCAAAAGCAGGGCATGATTTGGTGTGTGGCTAACATGACTTGTTTGTCAGTCAGATCCACTCTCAAATGACCACGTTGAGGCATTCAAACAGGTCCAAGCCAACAGGTAAGATTAACGTGGCTAGGTGGCACATTAGATATTGAGGTTTTGCAGTCACATGACTACAAAACATGTGACGTTAACTTTGTTTTGATCATCTGTCCACCACAAGGGAAAAATGTGTATTACTTATCAGGCTCGTGAGGCATTGCTGCAGTTTGATGGTAATCACTATCAATCAACCACAAAAGCCCCAGTCACACAGGCCTACAGACCAGTCAAGAGAGCCCCTGGCAACCACTAGTTGCTAGGGAAAAAGATGTGAATGTGTTTGACTGCAGTCCTGAAACACAACATTAACTTTGACAGGGAACATTCTCCATTTCCGGTTTGCAGTTTTTCAAGTTTTATTACCACTCAGCTAGTAGCTGGCAAGTGTTTGCAGACAAGTCAAGAGTCTTTCATGCAAACTGAAGATAATTGTTACAATCTGCAAGCAACAAAGAAATCACAAGGTTTCTGGTGCAGCAAAATCTTTGTTACCTATTAAACCAAGCGGCACGAGCAACCTCCAGCAACTATTTGCCGTCCAGTTGGGGAATAAATATTTTTCAAGGTTGTATCACATCTAATGTGGTGGACAACTCTTGAGCAATGTGAGCATGACATGATGAACCTCTTTACAGTATATGTTTAATAGTAAGCCTAACCACCATAACAGTAGTTTGTCAGTGAGTAACGATCACACTTAAGATTAAAGGAAAGAAATGTTTTTTTTATATTTATCATGGTGAGTTCACGATTTATCCTGATGCATGTTCTTTTCACCAATAACTAAAAAAACAGTATGTTTTATGTTCAGTGTGTATACAAATTCAAAAGTAAGAAAATTTATAGTTATAAAAAGTTGTGCGTAGATGTTTTTGCTTTCAGACCAAGCTGCTCTAGCCATTCGTGGTCTTCTTGCACCCTCATATCACACATACAAGAGTGGCACTGATTTCCTCATTTGGCACACAAAAAACACTTCTTTGAATTGATTTAAAATGGACGTATAACATGAGACAGTAAAAGTGGGCAGCATATCCTTTGTTTCTTAACATAAAACTCATTGTTGAAGCCAGAGGCAGTTTGTTGCAGCCAAAGGTAATCGCCTTAAACTGCTTTTCAGTTTTAGTGGTCTTATTTTCCCCTGAGTTATCAATTCTGTCACTATTAAGCACTATCAACCAACCAACCAACCAAATGATGTCACGTTCCGTACTGACAGAAGACGTCACTAAACTGGTTTTTAAAACTTTAAGCACTTATTTCTTAAATCCAGCTTCACAGACAGAGTTACATCGATGTCAGTTGTTGATGTCATGTTTTATGTGTTCGTTAAAGTTTTCATTGTGGATTGAAACAACCCACAAATAAAAGTTCCATATTTAAGAGTCAGCAGTGATAAAGAGAATGAAAAAGCAACAAAGAAAGACAAAAACATTTAAAAGAAATAAACAGACAAAAAGAGGAAGGAAGAAGCAAATCGATTTTAAAAAAAGTCCATCCCTTACATGATAAATGGAGGCTGGGTCCCTGGGAGGCGACTCTCTCTGATTTGTCTGAAGCACATAATGGGAGGGGCTTTGACTGTGGTGGCTCCGCCTCTTGGCGCGTTTGGCCGTGTCATTGGACCGTTTCCCCGGACGAGCTGTGTGGGAGGAGTAGTCTTCACCACTGGTCCGTTCGTCCCCGCCGGACAGTCCCACATAACGCATAAGCGAGGCTTCTGTGAGACACAGTTACACCAGCCAATCAAAGCTCCACCCACATTTGACTGATTTTGATCTCCTGCTCCTGCTTTTTCTAGTCTGTCTTCATCAATACTTCCTATGATGTTATGAGGGTTTCTGGGTTAATAAGAGACTAAATTATAAAATATATAAATAAAAGGCTGCAGTAAAAATGTCCCGTTATTCAAATTAATCAAAATTAGGGCAGAAGACTTAAAGAGCTGTCAATAGAAAGATTTAAAAAAAAAAAGCTTTTGACTTTTATTTACAGAATCCATACTTACTTCATCAGCTGTTTTGAAAATATCTAAGCACTGCAAAAATTCCAGATGTAATCTTTTTTTTTTTTTTACCCCTTAGTCTCGGCATCCCTCGAGGTTAATTAGTTTTGTTTAACCCAGACTGCAGTGAAAAATTCTGCATCGTGTTTTATCACCTGATAAACAGACTACTTAATTTGTGAAATAAAGAAAACCATGCAGCAAAACAGCTCTGGGGATTCGGTCATTTTTAACCAGGACTAACAAATTACGGTCAAGAAAAGATCACGGTCACTGTTGAATAAAACCATCCTATTAGCTGCAATGCAGTTATGTAAAAAGTCAACAAGAAGACCAAAGTCAGCACATACGGGAAGGACAAACAGTCAGAAAATCCCTTCAGGCAGCTTCAGTTGATAAAGACATTTATTCCAAGCCTGCACAAATTTACTTTAGTGAAGGTGTGATGAGGAGTTTTTGTGTTTTCATGTGAGAACTCAGAGACACACATCCTGCAGCCATTTTTCACACATTGCCACTAAGCGGTGTGCCCACAAAGGAAGTGAGGAAGAAAAGTGTTAGCCAGCATTGAAAGGGGCACACCAATTAATCGCAAAAAGACTCCACGGTTGTTACATTTCAAGTCAAACGATTGTGCATTCAAAAATCTGCACAAATAACGCAGACTAAACTTATATTTGTCCCATTTTTCACAATACAAACTGCAGTTTCCAGTTTCCTTCAGTTTGGGAGGATCATTTTTTATTTCCTTTGTCAAATATTGCACTGCTCTCCCACATAATTCATAAGGTCTGCGCACGCATGTGGATTTCCTCTGTTCTTGTTCCAAACTGCACCTCTGCACTCATAGGTTCTGTTGCTTGGACTCATTTCCTGTGTGATATCCATCTTCTCTGCTCCCAGGATGCTTCAGTTTGCTTGTGAAACTTCAGCTTTCTGATATTTGTGCAACAGGTTATGACCCAGTAGCCAAGTGGGTACGAGTCCCTGGGCAGTGATAAGCACTCAATTCCTGGTTTGATTCCCTAGCTGAACTGCAGAGGACTGCACGTCATTTCATGTAGCACTGGTGTAGGAGCAGTGGATAAATTGGATTAAAGGGAGAGCACTTGTCCATGAGTGACACTTCAAGTACAGAGAAAGTACTCACTTGATGATTTTGCACCTCAAAAAAATACATTTTTAAGGATGCAGAGCTAATCTCTATTGTGCATACACACCATTTCAGCTCTGCTCTAAGGTGAGGTGTAGCCAGTTTCACTGGTTATAATAGAAGCATAGTTTTGCAACATCTGCTCCACAACCAGTTTCCATTACAATTATTATTATTATTATTATTATATGTGTTTACTGTTAGCGCAGGGTAGGTTTTTTTTTTTTTAAATATCCCTAATTATCAGACAAATATGTTAATCACAATAAACCTGGTAACACTGTTTCTAGGAAGTGAAAATGACCGTATAAACAATGCATTTATTAATATATTTTGAGATTTGCTATGGAGACATGGCACTCAAAGAATCCAGAGTAGCAATATATGGGCAAAAATAGAGAGAATCCTGCCCCTGCTCCCAAAGAACCAATCAACAACCAAACCACAGAACATATGAACCGATCGTCGTGTTGGACTGGCACATGTGCACACGGATATTTCATGACATTATCTGCTTATTAAGGCAGCTTATTTTGAAACAAAGTCACCATAGTTTTGAAGGGATATTTTAACTTTTTTGAGTTTATTTTGTATTTATGATTCTTTTTTGCTGCTTTTTGGGGGATGTTTCAGCTCAAGTTTTTACAGTTAGTATGGAGTTTAGTCCTTTTTATGTTTCTAAGTTTAGTTGTACTTCTGGTTAATTTTTTCTTGTCTCAGTCTCATCCCCCGTGTTTCCTCTGAGAGTCCGTCATGTCTTCTGCGTATGTTCCTCAGTCATGTCCATGTCTCCCTCCGTGTCTCGTCTCACTTTTCTGTTTCCATGTTCCCCGCCTTGTTTTTTATTCCTTGTCTCCCCTGTCAGTCGTGTGCATCCATGTGTGTTCTCCCCAGCACATCATGTCTCTCGCCTTCTCTATGTCCCTCGCCTTCTCGTTCTCTCCATCTCCTCAGACTGTCTGGTTCCCATGTCCGTCCTCCTCCCGGTCCCAGGGTCAAACCCGTGAGTCCTAGTCTGTGTCTTAGTGTGTTTCCTGTTCTATTTTGACAGTCTCTCATCCTGTGTTCAGTGTGTTCAGGTTCCCTTCCCCTGTCTCGTTATGTCTATTCATCCCACCTGTGTTCCCCATGTGTTTCCTTTCTCCCTAATCACCCTTGTGTGTTTATATTGTATGAGTTTCCTTTTGCTCCTCGTCACGTCGTCTGTGCGTTGTTCTTCATGTTCCAGATTTTTCCCATATCCAGGTTCCGTGTTCTGTTTAGTTTAATCTTGTCTTCCCAGTTTAGTTTATTGTTTAGCTTCATCTTAGTTCCCTTCTGCCTTTCGCTCATTCAGCCTAAATAAACGTCTCGTCTATTCTCGTCTTCGTTTGTCTGCATTTGGGTCCATACCACGCACTGGCCACCCGGCTGTAACAGATCGAGGACTTTTTTCTTTTGTTTAGAAGGATTCCTCTTTTACCATTGCAAGATTGAACATTTTGCATTTTCACAAATGCATGTGCAGATGTAATAAGAAAAAATGGTAAGAAGCATGTTGCAGTTACAAGAAAATATCACAAGTCAATTTGGATCTAGGGATTCAGTTCCTGCATGGTGAGGATGCTAACGTTTAGTCTTGGCTAGTTTTGTAGTCTGAGGTTTATTTTGCTTCTAAGAGAATGATTATTAGGGAGTTCTGATCATGCATTAGTGTTCAGCTCTTTGAATACAAAAGGAGGAGTGTGGGGATTTAGCCAATAGGCCTGTGCCATAACAAAACATCTGCAATAATACCAGTATAATTTTTTTATATAACAACATGGAGATAGGTAGCACCTACAAATCACTGGAAACTGCTAAACAAAAAGGTTTTTTCTAAGAATTTGAATAACCAGCAAGCTACCAATTCAGCATTGTAAAGTTTTGCTTGTGGGACTGATGAAGTAAAATTTCTCTGCTCCATAATACTGTTTCTTATGATTTCATCTGTACAGCTGATGAGTTTATTCCTGCTTTGCTCTGAATTTTTTTCCATCTTTTTTTTTTTTGTAACTTCTCTCCACTTTTCCACCTGAACTCTGGAGCAAACTTGGGTTTCCTCCACCTCTCTCTTCCCTTTTCTACGGTTCCCACTCTCCTGTCCTCCCTTGGTTGCTAGGCAGCGGCCAGAGGAAAGTGAGACACCGAGAAGAGCTGCTGTCAGCGTCACCATGGCAACTGTGTGAGTGATTCAGGTGGAGGTCAGGGAGAATAGGCTTTTTTTCACTTTCTACCTCCACCCCTCAGTTCCTCTTTTCCTCTCTTTCTATTCTTCCTCCTTTCATGGCTTCCTTTCATTTTCTCTTCCTTTGTGCAGACTATCTACCTTTTTTCTCCCCCCTCCTTCTTCTTTCCTTATCATCCCCCCCTTATTCCTCTGTGATGCTAATCACAGGGAGAATTAGCAAAAAGGGATAGAGGCGCATTGATCTGCACACACACGTTGATCTCTTTATAATTCATAGAGACAGGAGCGCCTAACAAATATCTAACAGGCTCTTCAGGAGACACATATGCACTCCACACGCCGGCACTCACCTCTGCGGCTTTCTCTGTTAAGCTTGGCTGGGTCTTCATAATCACCCACCCAGTTACACTCCACAGGCATTGAGATGGGCCTCAGCCTGCCTACAAGTGCACACACACACACAACCACAAGTTTAATAGTAGCAAAGCAGATGGGTTGATCAATAAAAACTTATGGTCCTCAACCAAAAATTTGAAACTGTTGTGCAAATTTTCACACTTTCCAATAAACATTAGGCTAAATGTTGGTACACTTAAAAAAAAATAATTAAAGGACAAGATGAAGAGTTGTACTGAGCTGATATTTAATGATGAATAAGGGGTTTTAACAACATTGAAGCAGCCGCAGTAATTGCAGGATTCTTGTATTTCGCCGGCTTTGTAACAAGCTCAGTCGCTCTATGCTGGGCCTGCAGGTGGATTCATCCTCACATAATGATTTTTATTTTTTCTAATGTGGCTTAATTCTGCAGCATGAGATTGAACTCGGTTCCCTCTCGCTTTGTTTCTCCCTCTAACACAAACACTCAATCATGATAAGAGCGAACCGTATGTGGGCGTGGTGCAGTACACGGGCTCCTCCTCTTCTCGCCGGCGAGACTCTTGATCCAGGAAGGAGTTCGGTGACTCAGAGCGCTTAGCAGCGCTGACGCCACCATGGTTACGAGATGCTTCATCACCAGACAAGGCTCCTGTCTCATCTCTATAGCAACAGCCGAGGCAGATTTTTAATAAATGTACGTCAGTGTCAGAGCTTATCTTTGCTGTCACCTGTTCCACTGTTTTATCCCGCTTTTATTTTCAGCTGTTTAAAAGACACAGGTTAACTACCTGGGTGTGTATGGCTCAGCGGGTGGAGGGGGGATGTAAAGGTCCTGGAGGGCGGAGTTCTTGGTGGGCGTGCCTGAAGGAGTGGCCGAACTGCTGCCTGGGCTTCTGGTCGGCTGCAAAAAGTGGAAGTAGGGTTTGAGTTTTCTTTTTTTTTCTGGAATCTAAAAACCTTTTGCTTCAAGCTCAACTGCTGACATAAAAAAATTTGCATTCATAAATATAGTAATGTTGAATAGTTTGACAACTTTGAGAAATTGAACCCAAGAAACATAACACACCCATGACATAATACAGTAATGCAGCCATTGTAATTGTCTTTAAATAATCCCTTTTAACCTCAAGTTATATCTAAAAACTAGTACAGCTTTAAATAAAATTAGAAAATTTAGACAAATCTCTAAATGGAAGAGACGAGGCTGAAAACTAGAATTGAATGGGCCTGATCTCCAGGCCCTCGAGAGGAACTGGATTACAAACAGACTCTGAAGTGAAAATCACTGCATGAGCTCATTAACAATTGTGAATTCATAGCTCATTAGCGCACACTGCCTTGCTGTGAAGGCCCCATTAATGCTGAACAACATAGGCAGGCTTTAGGGAAACGTATAAAACCATCAGTCCTTTTCTTTCTTTCTTTCTTTGCCAGAAAAGGGCTTGTTTATTACAGCAAGCCACTGCCAAACCCTATTTTGTATGTATTTTCATGGCTAGCGTGGCTATGTAAACAACAATCCCCACATTATCCTTACCCTGGAAAATTTGACAAATTAAAAGTATTTATTTATTAAAAGTACTGTTTGTATAACTAATATTGTTTGGCCAAATGAGCAGAAAGTCTGGAGCAATCAGAGGATAAAAGAGGTTGAACAGGTGGATTCAGATGTTTTGTCATCAACAGTAAAAATACTAATAAAGGTACTAAACTCTGATTAAAGTCTTCCTTTTTATTTTTTTTGAGCAGTGTAATCTTAATGTTTCAAATTTTATTTGTCTGACTTAATACAAATGTTAAAACATTGACTGCAAACAGTGTACCAACTGTGACACCACCAGCTGGTAGGCCCGCTCTAAAGTAAGACTTGTTTTATCCATCTTCTTGACACTAACGGGACTCATAATTTAGGAAATGAACATTCTGGTACAAACCCAAATCAGAAAAAGTGGGACGGTATGGAAAACGCAAATAAAAAAGAAAGTGATTTCTAAATTTACTTTGACTTGTATATCATTGCAGACAATATGAACACTCATTTCATTTGTAAATATACATCCTTTCCTGTTATTCAGAGCTGCAACACATTCCAAAAAAGTTTGGGACAGGAGCAATTTATGGCTAGTAAATTGGCTAAATAATGATGTGATTTGAAACAGGTGATGTCAACAGGTGATTGTAATTATGAATTGGCATTCAAGCAAGGTCTAGTCCTTTAGGAGCAAAGATGGGCCGAGGATCACCAGTTTGCCAACAAATACGTGAGAAAATTATTGAAATGTGTAAAAACAATGCTCCTAAAAGAAAGATAGGAAGAGATTTGGATATTTCACCTTCAACAGTGCATAACATAATTAAAAGATTCAAGGAATCTGGAAGAATTTCACTGCATAAAGGACAAGGGCGCAAGCCTAAGGTGAACAACCGTGATATCCGATCCCTCAAGCAGCACTGCATCAAGAATTGTCATTCATTTATAAGTGATATCACCACATGGACTCAGGACTACTTTGGCAAACCTTTGTCAAGTACCACAATACGTAGTTACATCCACAAATGCCACTTCAAACTGTACTGTGCGAAAAGGAAGCCCTATATTAACAGTGTCCAGAAGCACTGTCGACTTCTCTGGGCTCTGAGGCATCTGGGATGGACCATCACACAATGGAAACGTGCACTGTGGTCAGATGAATCAGTATTTCATGTCTTTTTTGGAAGAAATGGATGCCGTGTGCTCCGGACCAAGGAAGAAAAGGATCATCCAGACTGTTACCAGCAACAACTCCAAAAGCCAGGGTCTGTCATGGTATGGGGTTGTGTCAGTGCCCTTGGCAAAGTTAACTTGCACTTCTTTGATGGCACCATTAATGCTGAAAAGTACATAGATTTTGGAGCACAATATGCTGCCTTCAACAAGACACCTTCTCCAGGGACGCCCATGCATATTTCAACAAGACAATGCAAAACCACATTCTGCATACATTACAAAGTCCTGGCTGCGGAGGAAGAGGGTAAGGGTACTTGACTGGCCTGCCTGCAGTCCCAACCTGTCTCCAGCAGAGAATGTGTGGCGCATTTTGAAGCGCAAAATGCGACAACAAAGATCCTGTACTGTTACCCACCTTAAGACTTGTTTGCAGGAAGAAAATTACACCTGAAACACTTCACTTGGTGTCTTCAGTCCCTAAACGTCTTTTAAGTGTTGTTAAAAGTGATGGCAACATTAAAAAGTCGTAAATGCTTTACTGTTCCAACTTTTTTTGAAATGTGTTGCAAGAACCAAAATTGGAATATGTAAATCCTACGAAAAACTTTAGCTCCTTGGCAGAGGTAATGAAGAAAATACATCCTCAGAGCCAATTTGTGTATGTTTGTGTGTGTTTTTTAAATTTATACAATTGTATTAATACTGATGTTATTTTTTTTGGTTCATGCATTAGGTGTGTCCAACTTTGTTCAATTTTGTTTATTCAACAGTACAAAATAATCACTGTAAAAATAATTTGTTGGTAGCTGTAATCAGTCTGCTTTTCCGTTTACTCTTTCAGCCCATTATTTACTTCAGCTTTCTGCACTTTGTTTACGTGATTAAATGGCTATGAAAATATTCTACAGAGCATAATTTATTTGTGGCTGATTGCACAACAAAAAAGGAAAAGGAAAACATGATGATGAAGAAGACTTGAGTATAAAACAAGAAATACTTGTGGAACAATCACTCAAGGTTTGTTGTGTTGTGTTCATCCTGTGTGTCCAGTTTTTCTACTACTTTTTTTTGGTTCAAGCATTATGTGTGTCCAACATTGTTCAGACTTGTTTTACCAAATGTTTGAGCTCATACATGTGTTTTAAAGAAGTCATATGTACACTTAACTTGATGCTTGGACTCACTGCATATTTATGTATCAACATTTGTATTTTTACATTAGCCTTTTCATATGAGAGTTTCATATTTTCTTTCAGAAACACACTTCTCAAGTATCTCTCTCAAATATCTCATTTCAATAGGATGAGATGGAGATGCTTCTTGAAGGTTTTAAAGTGCACATCAGGTCTAGATTAGGAAAGTTCTTTTATATAGAGAAAGCAGAACCAACATCAGCATGATGTTTCTACCTAACACGACATCCTAGCATTCAGTAGGACATTAGAGATTCTTGTGTATTTCGTAATAGCTGTAATCAGTCTGCTGCCTTTCCATTTTCTCTTTCAGCACATTATTTGCTTCAGCTTTTTGCAGTTTCTATCTTTCCATTTTGTTTATGCGATTAAATGGCTATGAAAATATTCTACAGAGTATCATTTATTTGTAGCTGATTGCACAACAAAAAACGAAAGAGAAAACATGATGATCAGGAAGACATGAGTTTAAAACAAGAAATACTTGTGGAACAATCACTCGAGGTTCGTTGTGTTGTGTTCATCGAGTGTGTCCAGTTTTTCTACTGCTATTTTTATTTTGGTTCATGCATTAAGTGTGCCCAACGTTGTTCAGTTTTGTTTACCAAGTGTTTGAGCTCATACGCATGTTTTAAGTCATATCTACTGTCAGAATTAATAATTTAAGATTGTCATTTGTGCTAAGATATATACAACCATTGCTTTTATGTGTCCTAATATGGTTGTCATTGTGCAGAAAGAGCTAGATCAGCTTTAGTTCCATTGGTTGTATGTGTGCTGATTAAAATACTAATGTAGCTTGTGCAGACAGGAAGCAGCCTCGACGCTATAATTTTCCGTTATAGCTTTAGAAACCAGACTGTTATGTTCTATTAAAGTGCAAGACTTCACACCTTTAAATGGTCATTTGAGATATGACCTGTTGCAAGTTCCTGTTTTTATAGTTTAGCAAGATGCTCACACTCGTTAAAGGGTCACGCCATAAATGGTGACAGGAAGTGACATACACACACACACACACACATACTCTGCTTACACATGCTTGCCTTAAAAACTGTCACGTGGTAACTGAAT
>VUQG01000364.1:0-14923 GCA_015106755.1 Etia nguti
TTAATTTATATATATATATGTGTGTGTGTGTGTGTGTGTGTGTGTGTGTGTGTGTGTGTGTGTGTGTGTGTGTGTGTGTGTGTGTGTGAAATGCAAAAATGTGTTTTTTGATGATATTGCTACGATTACAGTGGTATTTATGGGTATGATGCATTTCAAAGAAGGGGATGACAGAAACAAATGCATAATCGATCTGAGTGATCTGCATTGCTAAAATCATATTTATGATTTTAAAAAACATGTCACAGATAAAAAAAATAGTTATCAATAGTGGCATTTGATAAATAATTCAATTATTTTTCATATTTACAGAAACAATATTAAGGTTAAGTTTAACGCTGTCATTACTCTTTCGTCTCTATGATGATTAGTCCACTTTTAAGTGCAGTTTACCATAAAAACGACGACAATAATTTTATTTACCATTTTGAATACAGGGCCTTAACTTGCAATCGAGTATTTATATATTGTGTCATTATGGTATTTATTTAAAACCAGCCATGTTTTTGAGTTTTGTGATATCTTAGACTTCTGGGGCCGTGAGGAGGTTTAGTTATATCCAATGTATCACTAATCAGCTTTATATAAACAACCTGAACAAATGCTCAGGCTAAAATAATCCTGAGTCATCATATTAACTTGTTTATGTACTTGTGTTATTATGAAACCCCCTTGTTTGTGTGTCCTCTGTAGTCATAGCAGAGTAAGTTTACATGGTGAAAGGTTAAAACAGGCATTTCCTACTTGCCTGGCGAAGCCCTCTTGAATGTTTAAGTGATGCTGAGGTCATGCTGTCCTCATGGATCACATTTCCAGCCACCACTGGCTTAGTGTGCTGCATGTTGCCTCACTGCGTGCGAGTGCCATCACTCAGTTATGTCTTGTGGTCTGTCAGACCCGTCCCAAAGACCTTATAAAAGCTGCACTAAATCCTCTCCTGAAGGAGACCACCCTGTGTGGGGGCCTTCAGGGACTCTCCTAAAGTGACCTGCTGCAAAATGACAAATCTGTTTTGAGGAAACTCAGAGTTATGAATGAATGCTAAGGATGTTATGCTTTTTCAACATTGTCACAGTTTTAACATCCTCAGTATTGTGCACTTTTAGCATTTTTTCTTTAATATCTAAAAATTTAGGGTTGACTTCTCACATATTGTTATCAGTCCTTGTTATTCACAATGCTCAGTTCATTTGCATAATTACAGCTGTAAAGCCCAGACTGCTGTGTTCCACAGATGCTAAAATCCATATCAAAGCAGTTCATGCTGCGCCACAGCACATGCATAAGGAGTTGGGTGTGCCACTAAGTAAAGAGTTTAATTACAGCAAACACACAACCCCTCCCTCCAGAGTAGGTCGTCTGTGCAAATATAGCTCACAGCCAGCTGCTTCAGAGCTCACTGGGCTATGGCTCAAGATTATAAACAAATATTATCATTACATATCTCATACAATAACAACAACAAAGCATGTACAGGCATTTCAGTTAATGTTTGAAATTTTTAGGGCAACATGTACATGGATTAAAAGGCATATAGAGGAAAATGAAAGTTTAGTGATACTGTAGCTAATAAAAGTCATATATATCAAGTTCTAGCTATATATTAGCATCATACTATAAGCTCTATTCTTGTAACTTATAGTTTTGACATAGTAAAAGTCAGCATTAAATCACTCAGAAATTACTCTGAGTGAAAATGTGGCAACTGTTATTCACCCAAGCACTATGGGAAACAGTGGTTAGTATCAAGTATCTGAAAATAAACTGCGTCTATGTGTTTATGTGTGTAAGCCTGTAGGGTGGCGACGGCTGGTAGAGGGCACAGAGAGAGTGTTGTTTAGACAGAATAGTGTTAATGTATTAAAATTAAATTCCTGGTTTCCTTGTTCTAGCAGGAAAATAGCTTTGAGGGAAATACTCTTCTAAAAACGTCATTTTAAACTAGCTCCTCTGGAAGTACAAAAGTCAAAAGAAGGCAAAGGCAGGTCAGTCGCATCACTTCAGCTTTACAGCAATTACCCAAGAAGAAGTTTAAATGTCTTCAAGAGAAAAAAGTATTTATATTTCCAAACCACCTTACCTCTCCCGTACTCAGATTTAAACTTTCCATTTCGGTTTCAAATGTCTCCCCATCCAGAAGTTTCGCTTGAGTCCAGACTTAATAAACGACTTCACATGGAAATCAAAGCAGATATGGAAAGCAGGATGCCCACTTTTCAGCTCCTCTCATGAAGTTCAAAGTGTATTACTGTTGGTGTGTGCATCACCCTGCAGATTTCCTTTTATAGACACATAATAGCCACAAATAGCTTGCAGACAGCAATCTGCCTGCTGGGCAGTGGTAACAATGTTCACACCAGGAGCAGCACACAAATGTCTCATTTTGCTTTTGACTTTCTTTTCAAATAAACTCTCACTCTCACATTCCTCACAACTCAGTTGAGTTGATCCGTCACCCACAAATCTTTACAGTTTCACTGTAATAATATTACTTTGTCCGTAACACGGTTTTAGAAAGCATTACTTTTCAAAAAATTTAGTAATCACATTACTGTTACTAAAATTTCTGCTTCACAGTCAGACACACAAAAAGCAACTGCTCTGAGTGTGATGCTTTCTTTCAGTATTTTTCTTACTTTCATTGTTTTAGAGCTTCACCCTCAACCAGTTGCAAAGCATGGCTGCCCCTCCCTGAGCCTGGGTCTGCTGGAGGTTTCTTCCTGTTAAAAGGGAGTTTTTCCTTCCTATTGTTCCCAAATGTTTGCTCTTTTCTGATTTTCTGATTGTTGCTTCTCTGTATTATTGCAAGGTCTTTACCTTGAAATATAAAGCACCTATATAAATAAAATTGAATTAAATAGGTTTTGTGTTATCTTTTGTTTTGGCTCGTGTCTACTGTAATTTGTATAAGCATTTGTTTCCTAGTATTTTATTGTGCAACCCTCTGTCTCATTTCCATATTCATGCCTTGGTCCCTCTCCGATCCCTTGCTAAGTTTTAGTAATTATGTCTGGATTTTGGAAGGTTTGTTTCCTTTCCTGTGTTGGTGTTTCTTCTTGTCACCTGTTGTTAAATGCGCTCACCTGTAGTCCTCTCCCTCCTCTTTCCCATCACTAATCAGTCTCTTGAACACGTAAAGTCCCTTATAGTCTTTCATTGTATCGTATGTGATCCTCTGTGGATTTTCCTTGGCATGTTTCTGTGTTTCCCATGTGTGCAGCCCAGTAGTTTCCTTTTGAATTTCACCCCTGGCTCTTTGTGCTCCCCATGTTTTTTCTACTTTGATGTCTTTTTGTTTGCACACTCTGCACTCCACAGCTAAATCTGTCCATAATATCATAAGGACACGTTAGTTTTGTGGGTGTATGTGTGTGTGGAGTTGACGTGGATGGAAGCAGACATCATCTGTTACGCATATAAAAAAGTATATTATCTGACAGAGGCCAAATTACAACAAAAAGAGATGAATGTGAAATTGATTGTACTCTGAAAAAAAATGTGTCTGAGAAAAAAAAAAATTTTCCAAGGAGGCCGTTTATGAATGTTTTTGTTGTTTGTTTGTTTTTTTAATCTGACTGTTTGGCAAAGCTTTTGTAGTAGCAGAGAACACTGAATAATAGCGTCTTTGTCCAATTTTGACGTGTAACCGCCAAGAATGCAGCAGTTTGGTGCACTGAGGACAGCATTATGAAATTACCTTCTTCTTTTTGGATTGAACAACAATTATGTACTTTTAAATAAAAAGTCTGAGTATTATCAGATGGTCATTTACAGAGCCAGATAATTTAAAGTCCTGTAAGCCAGCAGACCAATGTGACACTTGCAATAATGAGCTATCAGGCAACTTGAAACAGAATTCATTACCCTGTTGCAACATCGACCTCCTGGCTCCCTTATCAGTGAGTGAAAACAGACCTCTGAAGTGGATGCTAATCCTTTATGTACACTACATTCTTCATTCCTGTCACAGCTGTTCTTGTCCATTTCCACCCTGCTAGTAAAACACATTAAGATAAAGCGTACTCCAACACTGCTTCCTCTTCCTTTCTATTTTACTCACACTGTTGTAGACTCTCAGGAATATTGGCATTTTCTTTTATCGTGATAAGTATTCAACAAGTGCCCGAAATGCTTTTTGAGTGGCAAATCTTGATAGCTTCAACTTTTAAATTGTAGCCTCGAACCATAAATGTGATCCTGTTTCACCTGACTTCTGGCATCCATCATAAGAGGGTGTGGGGGAGAGTCACATGTAGGCAGGAAGCATGACTCTTAGCTTTCATCTTTGAGGAGATTTTCTTACGAGTGTACTGACACATCGATTCGGGTGGCATAAGTGAACATCAGTAGAGATGTGTGTCGAATCCACTCACAGCAAATCAGCATTTGAATTAGCAATTATCTTGACATAATGCTGTCATCATAGTCATTACTGCATTACATGATTACATTAACTCAGCCCTCAGATGTCAGACCTGGTGTATCCCTGAACGCTATCTCCTTATTTGATGTCAACCACACACCTGTGTCTTTCAAGACTCTGATGCTATTGTGACTGATCTGCCTGCAAATACTCAAAACTGCTTCTTTTTTTTTTTTTAGTAGTTCCTGCTACAGCTGGAGTCTCTACAACTACATTTTCTCACTCAAACAGGCACAAACACACGGCTCTAGTTTTGCTTCATACACAGTTATTGTTCTTGATAACACGCTCTTTCTCGGTCGAGGTTTTGGAAAAATGCATGAATGAGATTTTCTGGCCGGTGGAGGTGTCTCCCTTCCCACTGGTTCCTGTTACAAATGAATGAATGAGCTTAAGAAAAATAAAGGTGGGGCTCTTGTAGATTTTACAAATGGTCTTTGACTGTGTGGATCAAAATGTATGGACATATTTTGGAAGTTTAATATTCAAAAATGTTTGAGCATTTATAAAGCTACTACGTTTCGCCTTATGGTCAAGTGATAAACATAGTTTTGCAGAGTTAAACCTCAATACTTCGGTAGAAATGGGCAATTAGTATTTAATTTTTATCCAGAAATGTTATTTTTGCTGCCAAAATGATAATTGTTCCTCCCTGGCAAAATATATCGGCTAAAGCTTGCCAACTAATTCAAGTAATATGAAGAATACTATATTAACTGCAAAGATGTGTCTTTAGACATAACCTGTAAGGCAACAAGTCTACAGTTAGGTAATATATTATGTGCCTGTTATGGAAGCAATAAGTATATAATATATTACCTAAGGCTAAAAAAAGAAATAACTCTCCAAGGTTCAAGTCAGGATATCAAAGCTATCCTGAATCATGTACAGCTGAAGTCATCTTAGTGATGGCGGCTGAAACAAAACAATTTTTAGATCGTGTTGTTCTACACTTTGGGATTACAAACCTGAAACTCATTATGCAAATCTAAAAAAAGACAAAAATTAATCTAAAAAAAATGAATCTATCCAGTCACCTGCCGAGCACACAGGGATGCTGGATTCAGCTGTGGCTCACCAATCAGCCTGTTAGACTATTCAACAATTTTATTCTGTGTGAGCTGCTGTTCTTAAAAGGTAAGCATCCAAACCATGATACCAAGGAAGAATATAAAATAGCCTCAATAAAAACACAATAAAATATAAGATCGTCATGGTTTCCGCTCTGTGGGCATAAAAAAGTTTCCTCAAGCATGACAGATGCTGGTGGCCTGTTTTTGCACACAGCTCCACAGTTTGTTTCAAAGTTCACTTTCGAGTTAATAATTGGTCCAAGACTGAACACACTCCTTCTTTCATGAATAAGCAATCATATCTTTTGTCTTAGGAATGTTTACTTAAAGATAGGACTCATCACACCATTTAACAGAATTACCGAGGACTGGGGAGGGGTCTAGTCTCATTGTTCTGCAGCTGATTATCAATAATTGATAGTCATCTGCATACACTATCTTCATATATTATCCAGTTGTGTGCATGGTAAAGAGAAAGCACTTAAAAAGCACTTAAAGTGGAAAGTTAAAGCTCTGTGTAGGGAAGTTTGTGTTTGTGTAAATGAATAAATACAGATTTGAACGCTCAGTAATATCAGAAAACCAACCTGTGATGTACCATTTTTCATTATTTGAAGACTAAAAATCACTACAGTAAATTTGACATTGTCAAATGAATGTATGCTTCCTACAGTAAAGGCACTTATGGAAACATATACCCTGTGACAATCTTCCCAGATTCACAGTTTATTATCTAGTCCTCCAAATCCATGTTCATCCTCCTCGTCTCCTTCTGCGAACTTACACAAACGCCTCTTGAGACTATTTCAAGTAATAGACTCTGAATTGAATTTCGCACACTGGATGTGCTTTCCAAACAGGTTGTATCCCTAAAGGAATATCACCCAGTAGTCATCACTACCATATGTTAAAGAAGCAGACAGTTTTTTGTGGGCAAAGGAAGAGTGAAAACAGAATCCCTCCCTCGAAGTGTCATAATAGGCCTTCTTATAGATACACTTTACTGAGTCCCAGCATTCTCATGTTCATCTTACATTTGCACAAGTAAACACGCCTCCTGCCACTCAGAGAAAGCCCTCTTGAAATATTGATATTGTCGCTCTTTATTGAGAAAGTAACACGAGGTAATTATGCATTTACGGTGTGAACATTCTAGGGCTGTGGAAGCGAGATTGCAGATTCCTCCTGCGATGTGTCCGGTCTCTCCCTCGGCTCCGCGTATAATCTCACAAGTGTGGGTTTCGCTCATACAGCAGGTGTGTGAAGATGAGAAGCAGAGTTCAGTCAGTCTCAGGTCTCTGCGGGATTCAGACTCCCTGCTGCGCACTCTGTTCATCCATGTAGCATTTTATCATGACGTGGGCTATAAAAGGTTTAAGGGCTTCACACTGTCATGGGCGGAGACACTGTGTGCCTCTACGTCCATAACTTACACTCCGTGGTGTGAAGCAGAGGTATCCAGCTATCATTCGCTGTTTAAGTGATCACATTTGACACTACAACCTGTATTTTATGTGGACTTTGCAGAGCTGTACAGTCTTCTTAATTCAGTTTTGCAAGAAAAAAAACATTTCTAATTTAAAGCTTTAAAAAATATTAAACACTATTAGCAGCAGTTGAAACTGACAGGCAAACAAGCTTTGCAGTGACAGTAAAAACCACATTCCAACAGTCTGTTTCATACCTAGACTACACAGTAACATTAGTGAAGCTTCAGTACTGAAATAAAACAATGAGTTGGAGAGTAATAGTCTGTGTCCTGCACCTCTGCAGTACCAATCTGTGGTCAGGGCGGACAGAAAGCACTGTCGCAGCAGTCAGCGTGCACTCGTTTGCCAGGACCGTCAGAGTCACGTAGCAGTTCTCTGCAGGGGCTTTGTGTCAAGAGCTCCACATCTTCATCTGAGGTAGAGGGATGAGTGAGGATGATCCGGGGGATCTGCCACATGATTGTCAGAGAAGGAAACGGGATGGAGGAAGGAAACAGGCAAGCCATCAGGTGATATGATGTGGAGACGATGAAGTCTCAGAAGAATAATGTCACATATTTCCTAAATAGACAACGTGGGTTTTTACAAGATTTTCATATTAGCATCTACTACTCCAGGAGACAGGACCTTCTTTTAAAGTCAGGTGGAAAAATGATGACGTCTTATTTTTTACTTGGGCACACTCAGAGCTAACACATAAAATCTTTACACCTGTTTGCTTGTTTTTAATTGAGAAAGTACACTAAAAATTTATTCTTGGCTCTCATAAACATGAAGCATTAATTTTGAGCAAAATCCAACTGAAAAAAATTCAATCAAAGGTTTATTTAAGTGCACATCCTCAAATCCATTAAGATTAGAGTCAGGAGTTCCGAATTAGGCGTCAAATATCAGCACTACCTTAGCGAGAGACAGCTGGAATATGGTTTCTCCAATTCTTACATTCTGTTTTCTGGTGAAGTGTTTGGTGTCATTATGCCAAGTTTTAAGCATTTTCTCGAAAGCCTTCATGGTGGTGCATACATCTGGCAAGTCAATTTGTTTGAAAGTCTTTACACAATGAAAAAAAAACATCAACAAGTGATGCAGGTTTTTAATGACTGCTAATATTGCCAAGATTGTTTGCCCTAGGACATTCAGCTCACACACACTGTCTCTAGTTGCAAAATGAAGTCTCCAAGATCAGCAGGCAAGTCTTGTAACCATTGCGCTACAGTTTAAAGAAAATATGTTGCAGGCACACAAGGAAGATGCCTTTGCTGTACAAAAAGAGCAATAGATCAGAAATATTAGCGTATGTCTGATCAGGGTAGGCAAATCGAGCAGCCGCAGTAGCAGCAGACGTGCTCGCGGCAGATTAAAAAACAGCTTTTCATGAGAAAAATGTTCTAATGACTGTGAAGTACAGCACAGTGGAAATTTGATGGTTTGGGGGGCTTGCTTAGCTGCTTCTGGGACTGGGCAGCTTGCACATAGTAAAACTGCCTCTTATCAAAGAGTGCTTGAATATAATGTGAGGCCATCTGTCTGACAGTTCAAATCAAATGAACCTTTCAACAGGATGGAGACCAGATGCGTTACTAGGATGTCAACTCTGTGTTTATGATAAAAAAATGAGGACAAAAAAGCCATTTCACCTAAGAGCGCAAAACTAGTTTCTAAGGCCAGTCATGTATTTACTTTTTCCACAAGAAAATATTACATCAATTCAATTTTTCATTAAGACATTACTGAAAAAAAAGTATTTTCCTTGATGGCAAGTTTTCCCTGAAAAATAATAATGATAGGCTTTATTTCAGAAGGAAGGATAAGAAATCTGCTTACTGTCATTGTTTGTTTCCCCCCTGCTAGGAAATCGTTTGTTGTTAAAGCCTCCGCCACCAGCTCAGACACAGTCCTTTTCAGATCACTCTCCAAATCAGACTGAAACAAGAGAAACAGAGCAAATGGAACGAGGTGTAAAAGAATTACTAAAGGAGTGCTGTTTCCTGAAGGTTTAATCCACACATGGCTCGAGGCAGGTGGAAAAACAAGAAGGATTTAGAAAGTGTTTTGTATGCTATATAATATATGAGCAAACCACCCACAATGCCGTTGCCATTGCACACAACCGCCTCAATCTTTTTGGATACACAGTCTTCTGCACTCTCCAGCTTGAGCTGTTTACTCCGGCCTCTGCCGTGCTGGCTGCACAGCTGCCATCCAGCCGCATCCCGAGAATCCTGAGACACATCCAGGTCACGCACCACTCGAGGTAGAAGCCTCTCTCTGAGTACTTTCATCTTGATGCAACTCCCAGCATTCCTGAGGGCGCTGACCGCTTCGTGGTGGGTCGCCCCCTGCATGCTGATGCCATTGACCTGGGAGGGTGATGGTCACATTACACTTTGAGGAGCAATGAAAGCAGGAGCATGAGTCAGAGGTGAGAAATTCTCTCTCTCTTTCTCTCTCTCACACACACACACACACACACATACACACACCGTAAGTACTGAAATAGTATGTCTAAAGGTAAATATTCACTTCTTAATTGCTGTTTTCTGTTTATCACGGCAGTGATTGTCTCCTCTGTTAGTCTTATGATGCCCTCCACTGGTCACAAGAGGAACACCAACGGGAAGTACCTGAGTTTTATGTCTGTGTGTTATTTAAATTCACTCACATTTCACAAACTTGCACGTACAGTACTGTGTGGAAGTCTTCAGCCACTGCTGCTTTTTTTATATTTTGCTATAGGAAAATGAGAAAAAGGTGTAGCGATTCACTGAAACTTGGAATTACGGTACTCTGCCATATTTAAGGCAGAAATTTAATCAAAATATTTGGTATGTACGATTAATCTTCAAAGGAGTCTGAAATTTCTTAGGCAAGCTTTTCTTTTCATGTCTTTAAGTAGTCTTCAGGAATAGTTCTCCAGGCGTTTGAAGAAGCTTACTGTTCCTTCTTCTTCACAACCAACCGTTTACTAATATTTCTGATGTGGCTTCAGTAAACTTTGGATGGATCAACTGAAGGACCAGATCAATCTTTCAGGTCCTGAAGGAGGTCTTAGCTGGATTATTCCTATTTCTTAAGGACAGTCAGACGCTGTACATTTGCTGTTCTTCTTTTTCTGTCTTCCATCTGTCCAGTTTCCTCAATGTTGTATAAGGATACTCTGCACAACATACAGAGATATGCCAGATTTCCAGCTAACAGCTCTTTGGGAATCACCTTGTTTTTGTTTACCAAAAATACTTATAAAATATAAAATATAACAATGTTTTTGTCACAGAGTAGTAGTAACAAAGTGGATACAACTTAAAATTGGTTCTTTGCTAAGATGTCTTTTATGTGGGGGGGGGGGGGGGGTTTAGCTTAAATGGTTCATGGTTCAGGGGTAAGGGGCTATACAAACAAACAAAAAAGAACATTATTCTGAAAATGTTCAGGTACAAGGACTGGGCTGGAAAATGAAGAAAAGAAAAAATTTGAAAGGCCTTCAGTAAACCTGGAGAACTATTGCTTAAGACAACTTTTAAAATGGCAAGAAGGCTGCTTGGAAGCAAAATATAAAGTAATGAGAGGTGGCTCAAGACATAGTGATTGCACATAGTGATTAAATCGGAAGTTGTGAATAATTATTAAAAATACCTCCAGCAGTCTGTCTCCAACATGGATTCCAGCCTTTTCAGATGGCCCCCCTGCAGTTACTCTGGAAATAAAAATGCCCTGAAAAGAAATAGACACAATAACCTTGGATGAAATTATTGTTTAAGTATGTAACGAAAGCCTTTTTGACTGGCTAATCTCTTCAAGTTGCATACAGATCCAGATGAGTTTGACTAAAACCAGCAAATCCATGAGAACCTTGCGGCAACTGCTTTTCATCATCTTCAGTCAGGCAGCCAAACGATGCGCTATAAATGTACAGTGTTGCAAGAGATTGAGCAATACCCGACTCTTCTCCACCAGCACTCACCTCATCGTGATCTTTGTAAGGCAGAGAGCCCTTTCCACCAGCAATGCTGATTCCCAAACTACCCCTCTGACCAGACACTTTGATCTGTAACTAAAGGAAATAGTTTTGTTAGAGTTAAAAGGCTAAAATCCTGTCATTTGAGGCCTGATGGAGCAACACACTGTGGTATATTTAAAATCAATTAGTAACAATTCGACAGAATCAACACACTTCTCTGCAGTGACTAGAGTAATCCTGCAGAGGCAATGTGACATTTAAGAAAGACTGAAGTTACTCTTAATGGCACTTGGGAGATGAATGATTCCTGAAGAAGGGACTTCTCGGTCACCACAGAAGATTTCTGATGCACTGTGATGGATGGGATCTTTATGCTGCGGACAGGGTCTCCATGGGGAAAAGAGCCCACTTTAATAAGAGCTCTGTGATGCTGAAATTTCCTGCACTCTTGGGTTTCAACTCTCTGGTGGCGAAACAGACGAGGTAAGGCATCACACTCTGACAGCTGGCCCGCACCAGCCTGGTGATAAGAAATAATTTCATGGTTTTACTGTCTGTCTGTGAGATACACAGATGACAACATTTATATTTTATTCACGGGGCTTATGAAAGATGCAGATTATTAGAAAAATTGAATCTCCAGTTAAGAAAAAGAATAATCAGGTAGAGTTTCTTGGCACGGGATGTACAATCTTTAATAAGTGAAGCAGGGGAGCAGCGAGGCTTTAAGAGATAACAAATTAACAACAAACCTCCTCGGGTTTTTTAATTTCCTTTCCGTCCTCCTCTGTGCCGGAGAAGCGACTGCACACACTGTCACTGGGTGGCAGCACCTGAGATTCCTCCTGCAGATGCTCTTTTCTTGCCACCCAGCTGAAGCCTGGGATGGCCCAGGTTTGTGAAGTGGTCCTGAGAGGCGGGTTAGAATGAGGATTTCTACACTCCTGGAGTTGGTCAGAAGACAGTGCCTGCTGCTGAAAATTTAAAATTCAATGTGATGTTTTGTAGAAACAATCTAATGACAGTTATGGCTCAGGATTAAGTAAATCTTGAATGCAAATGTACAGTTGTCTGTAGTAAAGGACCAGCTTGGTTGCCTTTCTGGTCCCGGGACAATGCTAGTGCTTGCTAGGAGAGACCATTATGGTTTTGTGCATCACTTAAAAACAGTCAGTATCCTTCTGTAGTACTTTTTTCTGAAAAGCTGAATCCATCTTTCTCTCTCTCACTTTTGCCAGAATTTTTCCTTCCTATGACTGTATGATTGAAGCAAGACAATGAAGGATTAAAGAATGATGACGTGCTTTAAACGCATTGGAGTCTCACTTAAGGAGCCCATACTTTAAAACAGTAGAAGGTCACCTGAGGCAGTGCTACATTTATCAATACAAACAGGTCAGGACCAGTGAAAGCTTTTTAATAATTCACCAAAAAAAAAGATTAAAACTTTTTTCAGTACCAAGGCTAGTACACTTGTCTTTAAATGTTTGATCCAATTTAAAAGTGCATGAGTACTAGCTTACTTTTTGATGCCTCGAACTAGGATAACAGATCAATACATACGTGTGCCCCTTTGATCTGTAGCTCCAGTTTCACTGTGTTTGGGCGTGGAGAGCCCAAAAACACTGTATATACTGTATATACACTGCTCAAAATAAATTAATAGAACAGTTTATCATCTCAATATAGTGTGAAGTCAGTCAAACTTCAGGGATGTCAATCTATCTAATTAGGAAACATATACCATTGTGAGTCTCTTTCACCTCCTTTGGTGCAAATGAAAGTGACAACAGCTGTACTCAAGAGCCGAAAATAGGACAACCCCCAAAAAAGAGAATGGTTTTGCAGGTGGTGACCATAGACTATTGCTTTCCCCCTAATAACAATAATTATACATCTCATTTGTTGGTGCTGTTCAAAGCACTCAAGGTCACCTTACAACAGAAAATTAATAACATGAACAATCTTGAAAGAGACTTAAAGCACGGAATATGAACTTAAAACATATAAAGCAAGATGGTTATAGTTTTTGAGTTCCGATTTGAATTGCGTCATAGAGTCTAGCTGACAAAGGTGAAGTGGTAATCAGCTGCAAAGACGAGGTGCAGCACAGTTAAAGGCACCCGTGGTGCCTGAAGTGAGCAGCAGTCAGAAGAGCAGCTGAAGCTGCTGGAAGGGATGTGAGGAATAATGAGGTCTGAAAGATACGGGGGTGCCAAGTACCTTGAAAAGGAGAAGAAAAGCAAGAAGCGAAATCTTGCATTGGATACACTGAGGAATGGGGAGTCAGTGAAGCTGGATATGAATAGGTGTAATAGACGTGGCGCGAGTGATGACTCATGCTGAGTTCTGTACCATTTGAAATGGATTAAGGAAGGGGGGTTTTGTTGGGAGACCAGAGAGAAATGCAATGCAATAATCCAAACAAGAGGTGACCAGGGCATGAACCAGGACTTGTGTGCTGTGTTGAGAGAGAAAAGGGCGTAGTCTAGAAATGTTACATAGGTGGAATTAGGCTAAACATTAGGCATTACTGATGTGGGCAGTAAAGGAGAGAGTATTGTCCAAGATGATTACAAGACTTCTGACATTGTGGATCTGACATCCATCTATGGAGACAACAAAAGGGCATAATTTTGTAAAGTGAGTCCTTTTAGCTTATAAGAACAACTTGCATTTTATTGTCATTGAGTTTGGGCTGATTGTGGTAATGGAGATGAGAATAGGAGGAGGAAAGATAGGTTCTTGGTTTTGCAGAAAAAGAGTCATCAATATAAAAATGAAACTGTACACCAAAATGATGAAAGTCACTTCAGAGAGGAAGGAGATAAACTGTAAATAGCGGCGGTCCCAGCACTGATCCTTGAGGGACACCAGAGACACTCTTTATGCCTCCTGACTGATTTTTCTCTAGTTGTGCTTTTTTTCTAGTGTCCTTGTCACTGTACAAGGACCTGTGTGTTGCACAGGTAGACAATTTCTTCCGTCCATGCCGCATCCATATGTGCTTTCACATTTCCTGTGTCTCCCACTCAGTCTCAGTGTGGAGACAGCAGGAGGCACACTGTTAAACAAGGTCTGTGGCAGTCCTCTTCTTGTTCCCCCTCACATAAAGGAGTAGATGTACTGTACTGCTACTAGGTTGATCCCTTCTATGGCCCCTGTCCAGGTGTTCTTGTATATAGCTTCTCTTCTCTTGCCTCTTCCACAGTGTTGAAGACACAATGTTTAGTGTGCCAGGAGACACACTAAACGTTCTTGTAACAACATATATGCCATCCTGAGGAGCTGGTCTATCTGTGCAACCTGACTGGGCTGCAGGTACCATCTCACGCTACCCATCATGGTAAGGACATTCACAGAAAGCAAAACTGAAGAAACATCAGTCCAGTGGGGATAAGGGAAGCAATGATCTGTGGCCACAACATTACCTAATGGGGGTTATCTTCTTGTTGCCTCTCCAGGTGTCACTTTCATTTGAACCAAAGCATGAAATGGATTCACTGTAGTTTATAAATCTTAGACTAGTCTATAAACTAGACAGGCTGATATCCCCCCAAGTTTACCTGACTTTGGTGTTACATTATGATTCAGTGTTCCCTTAAATTTTTTTAAAACATATATGCACTGAAGTGGAAGCATGCCAGCATCGGAACATCATGCAGCACATGCAGGGTAAACAAGTCATGCCTGCAGAGCATTACAGAAACATCATGCACTTCTGGACAGACAGAACAAGCGTGAAAGGGTCACGAAAAGTTTTACTTCAAAATGAGACAGGCCCACTCTAAGCTTACTTTGAAAATATATTATTTTTGGACAGGGAGATGGATCTCACCAAATGTATTTCAATTTAAAAAAAGAAAAAAAAGAAAATATTAAATTGTAATCTGAATTATACAGGGCAACTAACAAAATTAAAGGAAAAACAAACATATTGTTTAGTGTTGCACTCATTTTATTGATCAGTGGTTAAAAA